>CAUYQG010048807.1:0-29181 GCA_963574415.1 Tarsius wallacei | reverse complement strand
AAGCTGCAGTAAATGTAGCTGTCTGCAATGAAAGTAAGGGGAGAGGCCAGAGAGCAGAGATGAACAGACTTTAGACACTCAGGAAAGATCCCAGAGCTAGTCTGATTTCTTACTTTGACTTTTGATTTTATCACTTTGACTGTTTGTTTTGCTCACTTCTGTTTGCTTCTTGACTTACACTATCTGTTTGGGTTAGGCAAAACGCATCAAAAGACATGATTTTATTGGTCTGCCTTGGTGTAGCTACCAATATTCTGTAGGGAATTTTCCTTATGTGTTTTTTTTTTCACTTCTCTCTGGCCTTGTGTCTCTTTTTCACCTGTTAGTTGGTATGTACATCATTTTTCCCTCCCACTCTTCTCTCTTTCTAACTTCCTATTGACCCTCCCTTTCTCCATTACTTTCCTCTTTTATACCTCCTTTTGTCCCAGGGACCAAACCTATATTCCACTGCACAGAAAGATTGTAAGACAGTAGGAAATAGGTTCCAGTGGGCTCATACACCAGTAGGTGGATGCTGGAATCAGGATATAGATTCTGAATCACAGCTTCCCCCTCAATTAAACCTCAAAACTGCAAAAAATATAGCCCGCAGCCCACACTTCAACCTCAAAAGTGAAAAAAGCCAGAGGATCCTCATAAGGAAGAATAGGAGATTGCACAAGCGAAGCAAAAGCAACCCCACCTTCCCAGAAAAACCCAGAATTAAAGAAGGAGAAGGAAAGGAGGAGAGACAGACAACTCTACACAAATGAAGAAAAACCAAAAGAATATGGGTCTCTCCAGACCCCTGGGAGGGCAGACACTGAGAAAACTGACTTCGGAATGCAAACAATGAGGAGGCCCCAGAATGACTGGTCTCAAACTACAAATCTAGATATCAAGACATTAATGGAGAGATTAAAAAGAACTGAGGAGAGTCAAGAAGAAACTAGGAAGGAGCTGATAACTGAGATAACAGCAATAAAGAATACTGTGAATGAAATAAATAACAAACTGATAAGCATAGAAAGCAGAATTACTGAAGCAGAAGAAAGAATCTCAGAGCTTGAAGACCAAAATATAGAACTAATCCAAACTGTTAAAAACACAGAAAACAAGCTCAAAAAGACAGAACAAAACCTTCAAGGGATGAGCGATTACTTCAAGAGACCGAACCTAAGAGTAATTGGTCTTCCTGAGGCAGAAAGAGAGACAGAGACCACACTGGAACAAGCCTTTCATGAGATTATTCAGGAAAACTTCCCTCATCTAGACAGTGATGCAAAAATTCAAACACAAAAGATTTGAGAACCCCTGCAGGACAACACCTGGGCAACTTGGTGAGACCACATCTCTACAATAAATCAAAAAATTAGCTGGGCGTGGTAGCGCATGCCTGTAGTTCCAGCTACTTGAAGGCTGAGGCAGGAGGATTGCTGGAGCCCAGCAGGCTGAGGCTGCGGTGGCCGGAAGCGTACCACTGCATTCCAGTCTGGGCAACAGAATGAGACTCGAAGTCAAAAAAATAATAATAATTTCCTGAAAGCCCACAAAGATATGGACACTAACAGCATGATGCTTAACAACTACTGGGTCAACACTGAAATCAAAGCAGAAATTTTAAAATTCCTGGAAACAAATGAAAATGAACAAACCTCTTACCAAAACCTCTGGGATGCTATGAAAGCAGTTTTAACAGGGGAATTTATATCTCTATGAGCACACATCAAGAAAATGGAAAGATCACAAGTTGAGAGCCTAACAAACCACCCAAGGGAGCTAGAAAGGAAAGATCACCAAAACTCTAACTTCACCAAAATAAGAGCGCAAATGTTGGACACAGAAGACAAAAATATCATAGAAAACATCAAAAAATAAAAAGCTGGTTCTTTGAAAGAATTAACAAGACTGATAGACCCTGATCCAGAATGACCAAGAAAATGAGAGGAAAAGACCAAACAAACACAATCAGAAATACAAAAAAATCAGATCACAATCCAAGAAATACAAAAGATTATCATAGATTACTATGTGGAAACAAACTTGATAACCTAGATGAAATGGTGGACTTTCTGATATCACACAACCTCCCCAGGTTGAAACAAGAAGACTTGAGACACTAAATAGACCAATAACAACCCAGGAAATTGATTCTACCATAAGAAAATTTCCTACAAAAAAAAGTCTGGGACAGTATGGCTTTCCAGCAGAATTCTACAAAATGTACAAGGAGGAGCTGATACCAATTCTATTAAAAGTATTCTAGGCAACTGAGGAAGAAGGAATTCTCCCCAAATCATTTTACAAAGCTAACATCACACTGATACCCAAACAGGGTAAAAATTGAACAAAAAAAGAGAACTACAGGCCAATATCCCTTATGAAAATAGATGCAAAAATCCTCAACAAGACTCTAGCAAAATGGATCTAAAAACACATCTCAAAAATAATACACCATGCCCAAGAAGGCTTCATCCCCAGGATGCAGGGCTGGTTCAACATCCACAAGACAATATATGTAAATAAATGCATCAAAGGATGTATTTTTTTTTTAAACCACATGATTACATCATTGGATGCAGAAAAAAAACTTCAAAAAAATCCAGCATCGCTTCTTTATTAAAAAAAAAACCCTCAAACACCTAGGTATGGAAGGAACATATCTCATAGTAAGTGCAATCTAAGATAAATCCACAGGTAGTATATTGCTAAATGGACAGAAACTGGAAACATTTCCCCTAAAAACCAGACAAGGCTGCCCACTCTCACCCCTCTTGTTCAACATTGTGTTGGAAATCTTAACTAGGGTAATCAGACAAGAGAAGGAAACCTGGGGTATCCAAGCAGGAAAAGAGGAAGTCAAGTTATCCCTCTTTGCTGACAATATGATTCTTTATCTCGAAAATCCAAAAGTATCTGTCAAAAACCTGCTTGCACCGATAAAGGACTTTGGCAAAGTCTCAGGGTACAAAATAAATGTGCAAAAGACAGATGTGTTCTTATATACCAACAACAAACAGGAAGAGAACCAAATTAAAAGCACAATTCCATTCACGATATCCACACAAAAAAAAATGAAATACCTCGGCATCTTCCTAACCAGAGAAGCGAAAAACCTTTACAATGAGAACCACAAAACACTGCTCAAAGAAATCCAAGAAGACACAAACAAATGGAAAAATATTCCATGCTCATGGATAGGAAGAATCAACATTGTTAAGATGTCCACCCTACCAAAGGAAATCTACAGATTTAACTCAATACCCATTAAATTACCAACATCATTCTTCTCAGACCTGGAAACAATACAAAAATTCATATGGAAACATAAACGACGACAAATAGCCAAAACAATGCTTAGTAAAAGAAACAAAGCAGGAAGTATTACACTTCTTAGGCTTCAAACTTTACTATAATGCTACAATAATCAAAACAGCCTGGTATTGGTACAAGAACAGACATACCGACCAATGAAACAGGACAGAGAATCCGGAAGTAAAACCTCAATTTCTTAACCTGCTCATCTTCGACAAAGCCTCCAACAATAACCACTGGGGAGGGGAGAAACTATTCAGTAAATGGTGCTGGGAAAACTGGCTAATCACATGCAGAAGATTGAAATAAGACCTCTACCTATCACCATACACAAAAATTAAATGGATCAAAGACCTAAACGTAAAACCTCAAACTATAAGAATCTTAGAAAATGCAGGAGACACCCTTATGGAAGTTGGAATTGGCAACCAATTCCTGATCCAAACCCCTAGTGCCCATACCATAAGAGATAAGATAGTCAAGTGGGACCTCATCAAGCTTCTGCAAAGCAAAAGAAACCATCAAGAGAGTGGGGAGACAGCCCACAGAATGGGAAAAACTATTTGCCAACTGTATATCTGGCAAAGGCCTAACATCTAGAATCTACAGGGAACTCAAATGCGCCAAAAGGAAAAAAACTAACAGCCCCATTAAAAAGTGGGCAAAAGACATGAATAGACACTTCTAAAAAGAAGATATATGAGCTGCCAGCAGACACATGAAAACGTGCTCAGCCTCACTCATCATCAGAGAAATGTAAATCAAAACCACATGGAGATACCACCTAACCCCAGTAAGAATGGCCATCACTAATAAAACAAATAACAACAGTTTCTGGCAAGGATGTGGAGAATAAGGAATGCATCTACACTACTGGTGAGAATGTATACTAGTGCAACCTCTTTGGAAAACAGTGTGATGATATCTGAAAGAACTAGAAATTGACCTTCCATATGACCCAGCAATCCTCCTATTGAGAATATACTCAGAGGAACTCAAATCATTCTACCAAAAAGACACCTGCACATGCACATTTGTTGCAGCTCTATTCACAATAGCAAAAACATGGAACCAACCATGCTGCCCATCAAAGCTGGACTACATAAAAAAAGAATGTGATACATAAACACAATGGAATATTATGCAGTCATAAAGAAGGACAAACATATGGACTGTGCAGCAACTTGGATGGATTTAGAGTCTATCATACTCAGTGATCTATCACAGAAACAAAGAATAGAGTACCATATGTTCTCACTCATAAGCGGACCTTGAGCAATTATCATAATACTGTAAGAAAGGGATTAGCAATAGCAGGAAACTGCCAGGGAAGGGTGGGTGGGATTGGCAGTTGAGGAAAACTGCCAGGAGAGGGAGGGGCACAGCTCATTAACAAGTGTATCTGCATAATGAACATTTGTATACCTAACCCTGAATTGTACCCCACATCTTTAAAATAATAATAATAATAATTTAAAAATATGGAATAATAGGAGCTGTGGCAAATTGGAGAGTTCATGGTCAAATTGAAGAAGGTAGCCATTAATCATCTCTATCCAATTGCCGTCACAAGAAGTACAGCTTCTTGTTGCCAGGTTTTAGCACTTTTCAAGAGAACCATGAACTCTGGATTTTTATGTGACATCTCCCAACTTTTAAGTATGGACAAACTAATTCAAAGTTGGAAGGACAATATGCAGAACAAAATAATATGTCTGCAACTAGAGCATCATTTCCAGGTGAGGCAAATGAGGCACTCACTAATATTGTACACGATGTTTAAGAAGACACCAAAACCTCATTAATCAAGAAAACTAATATGTTAATGCAATCTTTTAAAAATAAAAATTAATGCAAAAATACATTAAAATATCAGAGTTTTAAATAAAAAGAGCATCCGATCCTGCAATTGTACAACTCACATTCTTCACCTCATTCTGATCTCATCTCTGCAGCCTTTACAGCCTCTGGATTAAAAGCTCCCTGACAGGGAGCATGGAGATGCCATAAATGCAAATAGGAAACCAGAAGAAAAGCAGGATTGGGAGTGAACATAATGAATTCAACAGCAGGCATTTGATGTGAGATTCTGTGTGGACATCTAGGTAAACAAGCCTCTAAGCATTTCATAATGGGAAAGTGATATCAATAAGCAAGAAAAAATAATATTTATTCAGTGCCTATTATATGCTAGACAGACTACACATATCAAATCTCCTATCAACAGCTCTCAACATGAGTCTTTAATTATGAAGTTTTATCTCCATTTAAGAGATCTTCTAATGAATATTAACATTATTGCACCAAGGTCACATAAGTGGTCAATGGTGCAACTGATTTCTAGGTCTGATTCCAAAATCCATTTTTTCCAGCAAACTATATTGCTCAAAGCAAATCACATGCATTTGAAAGACATCCATAAGAGGGAATGTTAGAAGACCTAAGACGGAATAAGATTTCCAGAAAGTGTAAAGGACCCTTACTGTTAATCAAGCCTGTGATGACACCCTTAGGATAGGACCCTGCCAATCCTATTCCAGAGACTAGAATCTTTGGGTTGGCGCCTTCCCACCCACCAAACAAATTTCCCCTGCAGCTACCTGCAGTCTCCAAATATTATAACTTCTGAATTCTGAGCTCCACTCACAAGTAAAGATATCTGGTTTCTTTTCATACTTATTCACCACTACATCCTTGTTAAAACTACATCCAGTTTCCACACTCTTTGGTGCCTGTGCCCTGGCCACCAGTTTCTCTTAGGACTTGCATGTTGTCCACAGCATCACCTTGTTACTTTAAGGGTATAGCTCTAAGTCATAACTCCTTTTCATGTGCCTTGTTCATAAGTCTGTTAATCAAGGCAATTTTAGCCATGTCTCATGATGTGACATTCCCAAACTTTTTGTCTTATTTCCCTAGCATCTCTTACACAGATGATCTATAAGAAAAAGGTAATTTGTTTCTGAAATCAGTGTTACATCTTTCCACCATTATGAATCCTGTCAAACTTCTGAGACTAGCTTACATGATAATATGATTCCTTGAACACTCATTTGCCATCCTTAATAAATAGCACATCAGTCTTGTCTCCTTAACTAGATGGTAAGTTCCTTAAGGACATGACTCAATGCCTTATACTTTGACAATATCACCAACACTTCAAGCACAATGTAGGGGCTTCAATAAAAATTTGCTGATTGATGTGTTTATACAGTAGGAAACCTCCAGTTACAGTCCTGTTTCCTCCTGACTGTCCTTCTTTTCTCTCATTGACTTTTTATTTCTGATATAAAATTAGCATCCCATGACATTCCAAGTGTATGATCAAGAAGAATATAGTGGAGAAATTTTTGAAATATCTACTGATATATTTTTTTCTTTTTTGTTTCTTTTCTTGCAGTCCTTTAGCATTTTCTTCTCCTACTAAGAGAAGATCAGACCCACCTAATAAAATAGGTAGATTTGAATAAAGGGAGTCTCAGCCAGAAAAGAAGAGACAAAATAAAGCCCTCTGACCAAAGGAAAGGAAATTAAGTAGAGACAAAAAGCAGTAGGAGGTTTTTCATGAGTGTCCTCCTAAGGAATTTTCAGCACCAAGACCAAACCTAAGGGAAACTGAACAGGAGGGAGAGCCCAGAGAGACCAGAGAAACCAAAAGCATAGGGGTCCTGAAGATGCCCAGCATTAACATAAAGAAACTACAATAGAGTCAGCATGGTGTGTTTTGGTGTATGTTGGCTATGTAGAGGATGCCAATTTCCCAGCAGGTCCCAAGGAGGAGTAAAATGTGGCAGAGTTCTAGCTGGTGAGCTCACTACTAAGGTTGGTGGAGAGAGAGGACAAGTGATACTGTATTAGAACGCTTAAAAGAGAGACCATCCAAAACAACTAACAGATTAGAGTCCTAGCCAGAATCTGAGAAACCATTGCCAACAAGAGCTGAAGACTAGGATGTGGTCATTGGGAGGGATGACAGAGTCCACAAAGAGAAGGGCCGTCGTTGTATTTTGACCTTACCAAAAACATGGTCAAACCAGAAATCACACCAGTCATCTACTATCATCAGCAGAAGATAGATAACAATAAGGACAGAATTTTTTCCCAGAAACCATTAAAATAAACCCCTCAATAGGAAACCAAGAAGTGTGGATGGCTCACTCCTTTAACACCATGTGGAAATAGACTTTTCACTCAAGGCTGAGAGCCATCTTGAGAAGAGTGAGAAAGGAAGGAGAAAAGACTTGAACTGGTTATCTGCCAATCCCTCTTTTTAAACACTGATTAAACTGAAGGAGAAAATTAAGTTACTTTCCATCAACTAATTAAGTTTTTCTTTCTGCAAACAGAAAGGCTTCAGGACAAATGAGATAAGTTACAAAATAAAGATAGATAGTTTTCTTCACACATCTGAGTTAAAGTGTGCCAATTTTGACACACATCTCCCCTCACAATAATTTACAGTGAATATTTTGTACATAACTTTAGAAAGCAACTTATGCTACAAAACTAAGAACATTGCACGACTAGATATACTTTAATCACTTGTTTTCCTGACTGCCTTAAAGTAGGTTAAGAAAAAATATTTTCCCCAACTAAGGAAAGGAGAGAGATCATTATGACATGAGACTTCAGTGAAATTCTACTCTATTAGATTTTGCTAAGAAGAGAAAAGTGCCAGACAAGGGGATTTCAGGGATAAGTTATTATATTTGCAAATGAGTGCAATGAAAATTACCAAGGCTGTACCATGAATTTAAATTAACTGTGTAATTTTTTTAAGTTTTAATATAAAATAATTGCTCATTTCTTCCAAGAAATAGTTAAGAATGCTGATTCATTTGCATAAATCAATATGCTCTGAACAATAAAGCTAATAACCCAATAAAGTCTATAAAATGTAGCTGGGTAGTTGTCTGTGTCTAGGTCTTTATTCTAGGGGCTAAATAGCAGTTTTATTTCTAGTTACCCATTGTCTTTATCAAATTATGTCCTTTA
Organism: Tarsius wallacei; assembly: GCA_963574415.1. Lineage (NCBI taxonomy): Eukaryota > Metazoa > Chordata > Mammalia > Primates > Tarsiidae > Tarsius > Tarsius wallacei. The sequence continues at coordinate 20,889 of CAUYQG010048807.1, read as the reverse complement.
CTCAGTGACAGCTTTTAAAGATTGATCTTCAAAGGGAATGCATTAATACCTCTTCTTTGTTCTTGAGTATAAGAATGTTATTTTTAAAGCAATAGGGTTGGCACATCATATTCTTGAGGGTGTTTCTTAATATTGGAAACAATTATGTATTTGTAAAACTAGTTACACAAAAACTCTACTCTTACTGTTATTTATTGAAGAAACATATATGGGCTTTACTAACCTCACTAAGATTATGTTACCATACTTCATAATTACCAACTATGTTAAATTCTAATAAATGCAAAAAAGTACTTTTGTCCATTAATTAATAATTTGTTTTTTATCCATAATGCTCTTAGTCATGTGGCCTCTCCAGAAAGAGATCCAAAGAAGCAAATACAACAAAGTATAATTAAAGAAAAAGCTTTTACCAGGGATGGGGAATAACAGTCCTGTAATTTTAGATTATTATGTTGAATGCATTTTATTAAACATAAGATGACAATGCTAATGGATGTTCACCCCAAGCTTCTGCTGTGTAGCAAAATTACAAGATATGTTTTTAATAAGTCTAGCACACTGGTTATGTTTATCTGACATCTATTTGAAATTAAAATGGCTTAAATTATTATATAGAGAGTTTTAATTCTAATAATCCAAAAGTTCTCTAATCAGAAAACTGTTTTGTATCTAATTACAGTACAGGGTGGCTTATTTTTTATTCTAACTCTTTAAAATTTAGCAAGACAAATTGCTCACTATGTATTCTGATGCCACAATAATTTAAAGTCCTGTAAAACTTAAATCAGATTTGTCTTACTGTTCTGTAATTAAAGAAATTGAATGGATGGTTTCCATAATTTTCAACATTCTTAGATCATCTACTCTGTTTACCTAATTTGTCATGCTAGAATTCAGTCAAAATGACACTTATCTTGAAAATTTCATAAAATACAAAACAATCATGGCACAGGTTATATGAGCTCAGAGTGATCTAAGACTTGGAATGTATCTCTGGTGTTACATTTATTCCTGTCCTAAATATAGGGTGATTAGAATCCCTTCAGTTTCTAAACTGATGGAGGTTGGTCTGGGAAAGGCCTGATTTAGTTCTTATCCTAGATAAACTCTCACAGAAGTCTCTTAGACTTAGTCTAAGTCTCTTAGAGAGTCTCTTAGTCTAAGTCTCTTAGAGAGAGTAAGTCAAAGTGAGAATCAATCCTAATTCACACTCCATCGCAGTCTGATCCATCTCCAGATCTATCTGGACACCCCAGAATACTGACTGGGAACACACCAAAGTTTGACTTCGGGGGATATGACAAATAATTTTTAGCACTTTAAGGTTGTGTGTGTGTGTGCATGCGCTTGCGCCTAACTTAGAGCAAGTTGCCAACTCTCTTTAGGCATTCAATTTTTTAACCTGTAAGTGAAAGGAATGAAGTGGATGATCTCTAATGCCCTCACTCATTCAAAACTTCGGATTCCTCAAGTCAAATTCCTTTCTTCCCACCTCTCTTCAAAATAGTGATGGATGAAGATGCTTAATTTTTCTTTTTTTTTTTTAGAAAGCAGGATTTATTGAGAGGACAGAAAATCTCCCACAGTGGGTGGGGATACAAGAGGGTTGCCCTATGCTAAATTTTTCAACTAAAAAAAGTACAATTTCACTTTAGACATGAGGCTAAAACTCTAAATGCCATACTGTAAAAAAAAATCAAGAAAGTAAGTTTATACTAGATCTAAAATTCAAATAATTTAATATTATTAGTTGTTAAAAAAATGTGAAACTCAAGACCTTAAATAGATATATTTTCTTTTATTTCTGTCATTAGAAGTAAACCAACTCAGAATATTTGCCTGTCATCAACATTCAAGCACCTCCCTTGCATCAAAAGGAACAATGAAACAAACTATCATGATTAAAGGTAACATCTCACCATAACTAAAAAGTAAGGAGACTTTCAAAATGTACATGGTATTGAGGGGATTAAGACAGTTTACAAACTCTCATTGGCCACTTTGCAATAATGAAGATTTTTTAAAAGCTACAGTTAAATTATATGTCTATTATCATATTTTAAAAGAAAGTTAACATAAAACTACAAAAGAAAAGTGGTCCTAGGAAAATAGAATCACATTGCATTAATTCTTTGTTTTGTTTTATTTATTCATTTTTTAATTTTAAAGATGTGGGGTACAATTCAGGATTAGGTATACAAATGGTGATCATACAGGTAAAGTTTGGGCCTCCATTTGGTCCCCACTTTGCATGGTTTGAGATTAGGTACCCTTACTGATGTTATATGCCCCCCTTTCCCTACCTTGGCAGTGTCCCGCTACTGACAATCCCTTTCTTATAGTATTATGATAAATGTTCACGGTCTGCTTAAGAGTAAGAATATGTGGTACTCAGTTCTTTGTTTCTGTGATAGATCACTGAGTATTAGAGACTCGAAATCCATCCAAGTTGCTGCAAAGTCCATGTTTGTCCTACTTCATGGCTGTAATATTCATTGCATTAGTTTTAATAGAGAGGAATATATGTTAGTTTTCTGTTCTGCCAAATATCTAAAGGATGTAAATGAACTGTTCTCATTCAGCATAAATAGAATGGATACAAGGAATTGGAGTAACTCAAACAGGCCCAGTAACAACAGAAACTGCACCAAGAACAGGAAATACTGGTCATCACTAGTGGTCACATACAACCAACAAGTGAAAAATGGCCCAAAGTTAAGTAAACACCACTGACCATGGACAACACAAGATTGTTCCAAGATTATTAATTAACCAAATATTCTCAAAAGAAACTGTATCTATGCAGACTTCATTTCTTGTCTCCTAGGAGATAAAAAACCTCAACAGCTATACTAATTAAAACAAAGTGCTAATATATAATATGCATAATTTTTCAGTAATACTTGCAAAGCAGATAAAAATATGATAGTTTCAGAACAATGTATCTGATGTTATCTAAGGGGAACTTAACATATCATTTGAAGGAAAATACCAAGTTTCAAGCAACTAAAGCTAATATAAAAGACATATGGTGAGCTTCAAAAACCCCATGGCAGGTTTATTTCTCTAAAATGGAGCCCACCCAAAGCATGCCATCTCAGGTCCAGAAATTGCAACCAGATTTCAATAGCCAATTATTCAATAGTCCAACTTTTTTTTTAAAAGTAATCACTTGATAATTTGAAACTTGTAACCTGGGAAAGTTCAAGATAGGATAGTTCTAACCTTAGGAAGAAAAATAAAATGACAATATGTTCTAAAGTCATAAAGCAGTAAACTTAAGCCCACAGAATCAATACCACTATAATTCATTTAATAATAAGTATAATAAGTCATAATAATTTTGATAATATTTGTGTTTTATCCTGATTTTAAAGTGTTCAAAGTTTGGGTTTTTTTGTTGTTTGTTTTGTTTGTTTGTTTGTTTTGAGAAAACAGAAATCAGGATTTATTGAGAGGACAGAAAAACTCCCAATGTGGGAGGAGACGTGAGGGGCTTGCCCCAAGTGTTCAAAGCTTTTGAGAAAATCTGATATACAAACTTTTTTTAGTTAAATATTTAGGAGAACCTAATTAAATAACTTTGTCATCAATGTTTTTGTAACATTGTAAAATTTTAACCTGATACATTTATGGGACTTTTTCTATTCAACTATTCATTTCTTTCTTATTTCCTGGTTGTTTACTGTATGTTAGATTCCATAGAAACTACATGAGGTACATAATAGGGAACCAAGTAACATATAATTGAATTAGTTAATGAGTATTCAAAAAATTATTAAAAACTACTCTAACCCTTAAAACCACAAAGGCTCTGGAAAAGTACTATGTCAGCATAAATCAAATCTCCAACAAACCCAGTACCACAAATTGACATAAACTTATGCATCCAGAGAGCCTATTAAAATGTGGAAAGGCCTTTGTTGACAGCTCCAATGTAGAGAAACACCACAAAACTTGTGTTTAAGATGAACCTTACAAATGCAGTGACTGTGGTAAGGCTTTATCCAAAAATCTGTTCTCATTATGTGTAAAAGTATTCATATATGAGTGAAAACTTATTTGCTTTTGAAAAATAATAAAGCTTTCTCACATGAAAAAACATAGATGTTAAAATTACATTAAAAATAACTTTTGTTTTATGTACCTTTTTCACAAAATAATCTTTTGTAGTTATTAATTTTTAAATTTTTTATTTCAATGGCTTTAGGGGGTACAAATGATTTTTGTTACATGGATACATTCTATAGTGGTGAAGAAGTCCAGACTTTAAGTACACCCTCCATCCTCGCCTGTGCACATGTTACGATAGGTAATTTTTTTTATCCCTACACCCCCTCCTACTCTCCCTCTTCTGAGTTTTCAGTGTCTATTATGCTATTCTCTAGCCTTTGCAGTTTTCTAGTGTAGCTCCCACTTATAAGTGAGAACATGTGGTGTTTGGTTTCCCTTTCCTGTGTTACGTCACTTAAGATGATGGTCTCCAATTCCATCCAAGTTGCTGCAAAAAACTTTATTTTATTCCTTTTTATGGCTGAATAGTATTTCATGGTATATATATGTATATATATACCACATTTTCATTATTCACTGATCAGTCAATGAACATTTAGATTGCTTCCACATCTTCGCAAATGTGAATTGTGCTGTGATAAATATGTGAGTGAAGTGTCTTTTTTGCATAACAACTTCTGTTTCTTTGAATAGATACCAAGTAGTGGGATTGCTGGATCAAATGATCTACTTTTAGTTCTTTGTGAAATTTTCATACTGATTTTCATAAAAGTTGTAATAGTTTATACTACTTTTAACAGTGTATAAGCATTACCTTTTTACCACATCCATGACATCTATTGTTTTTTTATTTTCTTAATAATAGCCATTCTGACTGGTATAAGGTAGTAACTCATTGTGATTTTTAATTTGCATTTCCCTGATGATGAGTGATGTTGAGCATTTTTCATATGTTTATTGGTCATTTGTATATCTTCTTTTGAGAGATATCTGTTCATGTCACTGTTCACTTTTTAATAGGGTCATTTTCTTTTTTTCTTGCTGATTTGTCGGAGTTCTTTGTAGATTCTGCATATTAATCCTTTGTCAGATGTACAGTTTGCAAATATCTTCTCTCATTCTGTAGATTGCCTATTTACTTTGTTAATTATTTTGCTGGGCATATTTTCAGTTTAATTATTTTGTTTATTTTTGTTTATTTTTGCTGCATTTTCTTTTCATGTTTTAGCTATAAATTATTTGCGAGGCCAATGTTCAGAGTAGTTTTCCCTAGGTTTTCTTCTAGGATTTTTACTGATGAACATAGATGCAAAAGTCTGTAACAAAATACCAGCAGACTGAATTCAGCAATGTATAAAAAATATAATCCACCACAATCAAGTGGGTTTTATCCCAGGAATACAAAGATGGCTCAACATACACAAGTCAATGAATGTGATCTACCACCCAAAGAGAATTAAAAACAAAAATCATATGATCATTTCAACAGACTCAGAAAAATAACCTGATAAAATCCAGCATTTTATAAAATCATGATAAAAATCCCTAGAAAAAATAGGCATTGGAGGAATATTCCTGAAAATAATTAAAACCATATATGATAAATTCACAGCCATTGTCATTTGGAATGGGAGAAAGTTGAACACATTCTCCCTCAAAACTGGAACAAAACAAGGATGCTCACTTTCACCATTAATATTCAACATATTACTGGAAGTCCTAGCCAGAGCAATCAAGTTAGAGAAAGAAATAGCCAAAATAAGAAAGAAGAAATCAAGTTATCATTGTATGCTGACAACATGATCTTATATCTAGAGACTCCTAAAGATTCCTCCAAAACTTCCTGTACTTGATAAATGAATTCAGTAAAGTCTCAGTGTACAAAATCGATGCACACAAATCAGTAACACTCCTGTATACCTATAGTGACCAAGCTGAGAATGAAGTCAAGAACCCAATTCCATTTGCAATTGCTGACAAAAGACTAAAATATCTAGGAATATACTTAACCAAGGAGGTGAAGGATCTCTACAAAGAGAACTACGAAACACTGGTGGAAAAAAATATATAGGAAAAACAAGCAAAAAAGAAAAAATCCAACGCTCATGGATTGGAAGAATCAACATTGTTCAAATGATCATGTTTTCTAAAGTAATTTACAGACTACACATAAGTCCTATCAAACTACCAATATCATTTTTCACAGAATTAGAAGAAAAAAAACCTAAAATTCATCTGGAACCAAAAAAGAGCCAGGATAGCTGAAGCAATCCTAAGCAAAAAGAACAAAGCTGGAAGTATCACATTACCTGCCTTTAAATTATTCTACAAGGTGGCCGGGCTTGGTGGCTCAGCCTGTAATACCAGCACTTTGGGAGGCCAAAGCGAATGGATTGCTTAAGCCCGTGGGTTCGAGACCCGCCCGGGCAACTTGGCGAGACCTCATCTTTACAATAAATCAAAAATTAGCTGGGCGTGATAGCACACGCCTGTAGTTCCGGCTACTTGGAAGGCGGAGGCAGAAGGATTGCCAGAGCCCAGCAGGTCCAGGCTGCGGTGACCAGGAGCATGCCACTGCACTCCAGTCTGGGTGACAGAGTGAGACTACAACTCAAAAAATATATATATTCTACAAAGCTATAGTAACCAAAATAGCATAGTCCTGGTACCAGAGCAGACACAAGGACCAATGGCACAGAATAGAGAATCCAGAAATAAACCCAAATATCTACAATCAATTGATTTTTGAGAAAACAGACAACACTTACATTGAGAAATGGACATTCTATTCAACAAATGGTACTAGGAAAATTGGATAACTACATGCAGAAAAATAAAACTTGATCTTTATATTTTTTCATAGAGATGTGGGGTACAATTCAGGGTTAGATATACAAATGTTCATTATGCAGGTACCCTTATTGATGAGGTATGCCCCTCTCTCCCCCAGCAGTTTTCCTCAGCTGTCAATACCCACCTTCCCCTGATAGATTCCCACTACTGCCAATCTGTTTCTTATAGTATTATAGTTGTTCAAGGTCCACTTATAAGTGAGAACATATGGTACTCTGTTCTTTGTTTCTGTGATAAATCACTGAGTATGATCGACTCTAAATCCAGTCAAGTTGCTGCAACGTCCTTATGTTTGTCCTTCCTTATGGCTGCATAATATTCCATTGTGTATATGTACCACATTTTTTAATCCAGTCCAGCTTCAATAGGCAACATGGTTGTTTACATGTTTTTACTATTGTGAACAGAGCTACAACAAATATACATGTGCAGCTTCTGAAAGAACTAGAAATTGGCCTTCCATATGACCCAGCAATTCCCTTATTTCTTACCATATGCAAGAATTAAGTCATGATGGATGAAAGGCTTAAATATGTTTTGATTTATCCATTGTATAAATAATGTCTAAAAGTTTAGTGTTTTGTTACCCAATATGATATCCATTAGCTACTTGTGCTATTTAAATTTAAATGAGTTACAATACAATTAAAAATTCAGTTCCTTAATCACGCCAGTCATATTTAAAGTACTCAGTAGATACAGGGGCTGATGGCTGCCATATTGGACAGCTGTATTTGCTTATGTTTAGATGTATTTGTCAGGTTATAGAATATCCAGCTATAACAAATGGACACAAAGATGCAGTAGATCAGCTGTCTTAGTCAAGACAGAGGTTCCTTTCTCTCTTATCTAGCAGTCTAGAATTGGTGGGTGGTCCCAGAATAGAACTGGTAGGTAGAGAGGTAGTTCAGTCTCATGAGATGCCCAGGAATGTAGGTCTTTGTTTTCTTGCTTTAGTGTATCTTGGGGTACTATACTATTCCCCATGATAGGAACCAGCTCTGCATCTTCATATCTGCATGTTCTAGACTGTTGGAAGAGAAAAAAGAAAATGCAGAGGACAATTTCCTCTGCAAAGAATATGACCAAAATGCTGTACACATCACTTCTGCTCACTTTTTTTTTTTTTTTTGGCTGAAATATGACTGCGACCCCATCTGGCTATCAGGAAGGCTGGGAAAGATAGTCAGGCTGTGTAGCTATGTGCTTAGCTACAACTTAGGCCAACAGGGCTGATATTCTTTAAAAAGAAGAATGGGAGAATGGTTATTGAAGAACCATTAGCACTTTCTGCTTCAGAGGAATACTGTTTAGTGGATTTATTTTTTAAAGTGGAGATTAAACAACATTTAAACAGTATGGAATATTCTCCTCATCACTTAGTCCTTGAAAAATAAAACTTCTATCAACATCCTTTCCACTGCTTATGCAAATTCTAATGTTTATCCCGATTGAAGTCATATAAATTAGCAGTAGACAACTTATAATTTCATGTAAAAACTCACCAAAAAAATTTTTTTGCTTTCATGACTATTTTACAATAAATATTAACACTCATTTGTAACTCACTTAACTCATTAGTAGGGAAAAAATATTTAAAGTATAATACTACCCAAAAACCTGTAAAATAATGTATTCAAGTCAACACTGCATAATTATTAGATCATAGAACACCTCAACCAAAAACAATAGTTAAAATAGTTAATAAATTTTAAAATGTTATAGGCATATTGTTAAAATTGAGCTTAAGTTGCAAAGTAAATGTTTTATTTAATCTTTGTCCTTATGCATGAGGCACTAAAAAGGATATTATTAAAATATACTAAAATTGATTCTTTTATAAAAGATGATTTGCTATTGAGCTTCAAGCCTAAGCATTTTCAACCTGTCAGTGAAAGTGGTATTACATGACCAGGTTTATATACTGTCGTGATTTAGATGTTTATCCTTTACAAACTTCATGAACCCCAGTGTTGGAAGTGAGGCCTAACAGGAAGTGTGAAGTGATGGGATGGTGCCTTCTTGAAATAGTGAGTTTTTGCTCTCCTAAGAATGAATTAGTTTTCAGGGGAATTGATTAATTTCTGCAACAGTGGATTGCTATAATACGAGGACCCTCGGTTTGGTTCTTCTTCATACATGCCCACTTTCCTTTTGACATTCTCTGCCATGTTTTGACGCAATATGATAGCCCTCACCAGAAGCCATGAGGATGTCAGCGCCATGTTTCTTATACAATCTGCAGAACTGTGAGCTAAGTAAATCTCTTTTATTTATGAATTACTAAGCCTCAAGCATTCCTTTATAGCAGCACAAAACAGACTAAGACATATACTTACCTTCAATTGTGCAAAATCATTTTTTAAAAGTCACATATACTTTACACTAAATATCTAAATTATGTATTTTAGACAATGTAAATTAGTGAAAGAACAATCAAAATTATAATATTTTAGTAATATTAATGTTTAGTAATTGCAACTGGAAATCCAAAAATGTGTGTTATCATCATTAATATTTTCTCTACTGATCTGCTTTTCTTCAGATGAAAACATATAAAGAATTATATTTACTTATATGTATTCTTTTGCAAACCACCTAAGGGAGCTGGACAAAACCCTAACTTTAGTAAGAGAATCCAGATCACCAAAGAAAACACCCCAATACTTTTGACATGGAAGACAAAAATATCATTTAAAAAATCATTGAAAAATACAAAAAGCTGGTTCTTTGAAAGAATAAGTGAGACTGATAGATCCTTAGCCAGACTAACCAAGAAAAAGAGAGAAAAAGCTCAAATAAACACAATCAGAAATGCAAGAAATCATATTACAACTGACCCTGAGGAAATACAAAAGATTACCAGAGACTACTATGCACACCTGTATGGAAACAAACTTGACAATCTAAATGAAATGGAGGAATTTCTGATATCACACAACCTCCCAAGGTTGAAACAAGAAGACATTGAGACACTAAATAGACCAATAACAACCCAGGATATTGACTCCATCATAAGAAAACTACCTTTTAAAAAAAAGCCCTGGACCAGACAGATTTCCAGTGGAATTCTACAAAACATACAAGGAGGAGCTGATACCAATCCTATTGAAAGTATTCCAGTCAATTGAGAAAGATAAAATTCTACCCAAATCATTTTATGAAACTAACATCACTAACACTGATATCCAAACTGGGTAAAGATCCAACAAAGAAAGAAAACTATGGGCCAATATCCCTAATGAACATAGATGCAAAAATTCTCAACAAGATTTGAGCAAATAGGATCCAACAGCACATCTCAAAAATCATCCACCATGACCAAGTAGGCTTGACCCCTAGGATGCAGGGCTGGTTCAAAATCCACAAGACCATAAATGTAAATAAATACATCAACAGATGTAAAAACAAAACCTCATGTTTATATCATTAGATGCAGAAAAAAACTTTTGATAAAATCCAGCATCTCTTCTTAATAAAAATCATCAAAAACCTAGGCATAGAAGGAGCATACCTCAAAATAGTAAGTGCCACCTACAATAAACCCACAACCAGCATATTGCTAAATGGACAGAAACTGGAAGCATTTTTCCTGAAAACCAGAACAAGACAAGGCTACCCACTCTCACCCCTCCTGTTCAACATTGAGTTGGCAGTCCTAGCTAAAGCAATCAGACAAGAGAAGGAAACTAAGGGGTATCCAAATAGGAAAAGAGGAAATTAGGTTATCCCTCTTTGCTGACAATATGATCCTATACCTTGAAAATCCAACAGAATCTGTCAAAAACCTGCTTGCACTAATAAAAGACTGGCAAAGTCTTGAGGTACAAAATAAATGTGCAAAAGACAGTCACATTCTTATACACCAACAACAGACAGGCAGAGAACCAAATAAAAAGCACAATCCCATTCACAATAGCCACACACAAAAATTAAATACTTCAGCATCTTCCGAACAAGAGAAATGAAAGACTTTTACAATGAGAACTACAAAACACTGCTCAAAGAAATCCAAGAAGACACAAACAAATGGAAAAATATCCCATGTTCATGGATAGAAAGAATCAGCATTGTTAAGATGTCCATCCTACCAAACAAAATCTACAGATTCAACACCACACCCATTAAATTACCAAAATCATTCTTCTCAGACCAGGAAATGACAATACAGAAATTCATATGGAAACATAAATGACAATGAATAGCCAAAATAATCCTTAGCAAAAGAAACAAAGCAGGAAATATCACACTTCCAGGCTTCAAACTTTACTATAAGGCTACAATTATCAAACAGGCTGGCATTGGTACAAGAACAGGAATATGTACAAATGGAACAAGATAGAGATTTCAGAAGCAAAATCTCAATTTCTCAACCAACTCATCTTCGACAAGGCCTCCACCAACAACCACTGGGGAGAGGAGAGTATTCAGTAAATGGTGCTGGGAAAACTGGCTGACCACATGCAGAAGATTTAAACAGGACCCCTACCTATCACCATACACAAAAACAACTAAGTTGATGAAAGAACTAAACGTACTGCCTCAAACTATAGCAACCTTAAAAAACGCAGGAGACACCCTTACAGAAATCAGAGTAGGCAACCAATTCCTGATCAAAACCCCAGGTGTCCGTGCCATAAGAGATAAGATAGATAAGTGGGACCTCATTAAACTGAAAAACTTCTTCAAAACAAAAGAAACCATCAAGAGAGCAGGGAGACAGCTCACAGAATGAGAAAAAAATATTTGCCAACTGTATATCTTACAAAGGCCTAACATCCAGGCTCTACAAGGAACTCAAATATGCCAAAAGGAAAAAAGAACAAACAGCCCCATTAAAAAGTGAGTAAAAGACATGAATAGGCACTCCTCAAAAGAAGATATACAGGCAGCCAACAGATGCATGAAAAAGTGCTCAGCCTCACTAATCCTCAGAGAATTTAAATCAAAACCACGTTGAGATATCACCTAACCCCTGTAAGAATGGTCATCATTAATAAAACAACAACAGATGCTGGTAAGGACGCAGTAAAAAGGGAATGCTTCTACAGTGTTGGTGGGAATGCAAAGTAGTTCAACTTCTTTGGAAAACAGTGTGGAGGTTTCTAAAAGAACTAGAAATTGACCTTCCATATGACCCAGTAATCCTCTACTGGAATATACCCGGAGGAACTCAAATCATTCTACAAAAAAGATACCTGCACACACATGTTTGCTGCAGCAGTATTCAGAATAGCAAAAACAAGGAACCAACTGTGCTGCCCATCAAAACTGGACTGGATTAAAAAATGTGGTACATATACACTATGGAATATAATTCAGCCATAAAGAAGAACAAAATTATGGATTTCGCGGCAACTTGGATGGATTTGGAGTCTATAATACTCAGTGATCTATCACAGAAGCAAAAAACTGAGTACCACATGTTCTCACTCATAAGTGGACTCTGAATGTTTTCCATAACACTATAAGAAAGGGATTGGCAGTAGTAAGATACTGCCATGATGAGAGGAGTGAACACAACATCAATAAGCGTACCTGATCTCAAACCAGGCAAAGTGAGGACCAAAGGGGGGCCCAAACTTTACCTGTATGATGTCCATTTATATACTTAATCCTGAACTGTAGCACATATCTTTAAAATAAAATATTTTCAAGTATTCTTTTTAAAATAAGTATAAATTTCTACTCTTAGTTGAAAACACTTTAAAAAATCAAAGTTGATGGGTTCACATTTATAATAGAAATTTTTGGACCAGTAATACCTATATGGTGTTAAAATTTATACATATATATGTGTGTGTGTGTGTGTGTATATATATACACACTTGGAATCTATTGCAAGTCAACATTTGTATGTTAGTCAACAGCCTGTATATATATATATACACACTTGGAATCTATTGCAAGTCAACATTTGTATGTTAGTCAACAGCCTGTAAAATAAATGTCTACATTTTATTATTTGTTAAATCTACCTTAAATAATATGTTAAGTGCACTAGTTCCAAAGAAAATAAATTATAATCTCTTCAATCATCAGTCAGGCAGTTTGTGAAATCACTTTCAATAGCAATCAAAATATTTTCTCTTCTTAATCCTTCTTACCAACAACTAAGAAGAAATATGCAATATGAAGGTAACATTCTCTCAACTGGCTTCTCTCATTGTCCACTATTAGTTTTTAATATTTTCCCCTCTAGTTCATATGGTCCACTCACATGGATATTTCTAATCTGCTAGGATTAATGCCAACAATTTCCACCCATTCAAAAAACATATAATGCAAAGAAGAATAGCATTTTATGATGATTACTTTGACTCTACTTAAGAAAAATTAAACATTTCATTTTTGTTTCTACAATATGTTGCACCAGGTTTCATGAACATCCTCATAATACATAATGCTTTAAAAGGCTGAATTCAGTAGGGAAAAAAAAGCGGGGAAGGAAGGAAGGAAGGATAACAGAGGGGTAATGGGAAGAAGGGAGAGGAGGGAGAAAAAGAAAGAAAGGAAGAAATCGATAACAATCTACAAGAAGTAGAATTCCAGAGAAGTAGAATCCACAATGCTGATGCTTGTATCTGTCATGAGAATATTGACTAATCCCTAGAAGACCACAGCTTCATGCTGGAAATGTACTGCCAATATCTGTCCTTGTACCAACATTCCTGCCCTGAATCTCCTTCTGTACTCTCTCCAGTCCTATTGTCATTTGGTAACCAAGTATCAACCCCCATGTAAATGACCCAAAGTTTCAGAGCCCAAATTTCAACTAACTCAATTATTTCCAGGCACCAAAAAGCCAGAAACAGTAGGAGAGCTGCCAAGAAGAGAGATAAAGGGTCCAGAGTTTATCCTAAAACAAAGGTAAGTCCCAGAATCACCTACAGTGACTCACAAGAGCCCAGAAGTTTCCTCACAACTTTGAGAACAGGGCATTCACTCTGTACACCTCTTTTTTTTATTAAGACGTTTTACTCTGTGCCATGGGCTAGTAAAATTAATGGTATCTCATTTTCCTGAGACTGGATTAAACTTTGAGTCATCTGCACCAACCAAGCATATGAGAGTTCTACTTAACCTTATTAACAAAGCTTTTTATTTAATATTAATAAGGTCAACTTTCAGACTCTATTAAATAATGTTTACTGCATTATAAATCACTAAGTAAAATCATAAGCCTTTAAAACTGCTTATTTTCTTAGAAAATAGAAGCTTCAGCTGAACTACATGTCTGGAAATAGTAGCAAAATTGAATTCTCCTTATATCAAGTGAATACAGAAAAGGCTCCAAATTACTGTGGTATAATACAGCAAAAGAATAGCATGCTGGATAGTTCATTAGTATTGCCTGTGAAGATGAAATCCGACAGTGACATTTAGGAAAGAGATTACCTATTTAAAAACACTTTGAAATATTTAATTTGAAGAAATGCAACGAAAAAAAATGAAACCATCTTATCAGTGGCTGCTTTCATTTAAACAGTGCAGGGTACTAGGGAGTTCGACCCAATCTAATTTTCAAATTCTCTCTTCAGTGTTCAGGCCCACAAAGGTCAGACATGCCCTACAATGAAAGTGATGCCCATTGCAAATGGACTGAAATGATCTGGCTTACAAACGGTCAGGATGTTTTATGAGTGTCTTACACAGGAGAAATTCACATCAGAAGGGAATACATTCTAGAAGTTCTCCCAGAAAGGAAAGGCCTATAATAGTTGTTGCTGAATGAAATCCTATGGACAATCATACTCTCTTTAAACACTCTACATTCCAGTGCTGTTTCAGTATTCCTGATTATATCAGGAATCAAATCTTAACACCATAGAATCTCACTTCTATCAAGGAGAGTATAATATCAGCTGACATTATGTGAGTTACCTGGAGTGATAACTCAGAGTAGAGGTAGAGAACCTATAGGAAGGTATATAGAAAATCCTATGCCCTCAAACGCAGAGTATTTTCTATATTGAAACAGATGGATAGATAGATAAGACAACAAATCAGACAGACAGATACATAGAGAATTAAGCTTATGAGATTAGTTCATGCATTTATTCACTAAAAACATATTGAGTGTCTCAAAACTGTTAAGCCAGTATTATTCTAAGCCTATGAATATGTATCTGTGTATATTCATTTTCTCGCAACAGAAGCACAGCTTTTGACATAAGTATTTTGATCTAAATGTCCTTTTGGGGGGCATACTTTCAATCTGATGTTTTCAACCTGACTTTGGATTAACAGATACTGGTAATATCATAAATTCATAGAAAATATGAAATTTTAACATTAGTCGTTCATGTTTGAGTCTTAGAAACCATACTATGCAGAAGGAGGTGATGTACACATCCAACCTACTCATTGAACTGCAACTGTGTGCCAGGTACCCTGCTAGATAGTGCAGGCATAGCAATTTTAAACATACAGTCAATGACCTCAAAGAGTTTGCAGTCAGCAAGCTCTCAGACTAAGAAGGCAGTCACAGTGGGCCCATGGGACCGGAAAGCTGCAGCTACTACTGTAAGACTGCACAGGAGATTCTGTTAATGTTGAAGAATTCATACACTATGAAGAAACAGCCTCTGCATCAATTTGTACGAAGACCACTTTTCCCACTACCTACAGCCTTATGTAACACAGCGGTGCCAGTGAAAAAGAGGACACATGAAGACCTGCCATCTCCATGGAAAA
This sequence comes from Tarsius wallacei, assembly GCA_963574415.1. Classification (NCBI taxonomy): domain Eukaryota; kingdom Metazoa; phylum Chordata; class Mammalia; order Primates; family Tarsiidae; genus Tarsius; species Tarsius wallacei. The sequence continues at coordinate 5,322 of CAUYQG010048807.1, read as the reverse complement.
CCACCCTTCCTCTGTGTGTGTGTGTGTGTGTATGTATGTGTGTGTGTGTGTGAGAGAGAGAGAGAGAGAGAGAGAGAGAGAGAGGGAGGGAGGGAGAGAGAGAGAGAGAGAGAGAGAGAGAGCTTCTCGTGTCTGTGAAAGCTGGTCAGCAACAAACGTCCTTCACAGGATGCACCCCAGACCTGCAGCAGGCCCCTCCCCGAGATGGCTGGCGTCTTGCTTGTTGACTGACCTTCATGCTCTGGTCATGGGGACAGATGCTATGCAATAGGCATATCCAAACCCAACTACCCAGAGGGAGACCCCCAATTCCTCTAAAGCCCTGATCTCCAGGTAAGTTAAGTCCTCTTTTCTTGCCTCTGCTGTGCACACGTTTTGATGGACATTGGCACCTGGCTCTAGAGGGAGATTCACCTTTCATGCTCCACCCTATCTTCCCACCTCATCTCCATTCAGAAGTGACTGACCTCACCAGCTCGAGCTGACTCCATCTTCCTTGGCTACCTCAAATCGGCTTCCATGTCTGAAGCCATGCTGGCTCCCGCTGGACTGCTAGCCTGATTACATGAACCCTGGGGTGGCAGTTCCCACGTTTGTGTCTTAATTTTAAATAAATGTTAAAAGGACGCCTGGGAGTTTCATGTATCCACATTTCATCTTGTCTTTGCCACTGGGTCTTCTGGGACTGTTTCTGGCATGCTCATAGCCATATCTTAAGGAGTGCCTACAGCCAGGGTCTCATCCCCACTGCTGGAAGCTGTGTTCATTCCTCTGTCCTTGCTGTGAGCCCAGCCAGGCTCCTCCCAGCCCCAGGTGCTGATTTCACATCCCCTGGACTTTTCCCAGGCCGTGCCCTCTGTATGAACATGCTCCCTCCCTTCATATCTGCCCTGCAGCGTATTAAGTTGTCTGTGTGTGTCTTGTCTCCCTTGATGGCCTGAGAACTCTATGAGGGCAAGACTCACATGCACCTCATCTTGATATCCTCACAGCACCTAGCACAGTGCCTGGCCTCTATGAGATAATCAGTAAATGTTTGTGGAATGACAAGAAAAAAAAGAGTTTGCAGTCTAGCCCTATTCATTGCTAATACTTAATGTCCCACATTTATTACTGTATCAGGTACTGATCCAAGTGTTCTACACACATTAACTCTCCCAGCCTTCATGACAAGGTTATGAGACTTGTACTATCATTACCCCCCTTAAGATAGATGATAGGGCAGAGCTTGGTGGCTCAGCCTGTAATCTCAGCACTTTGGGAGGCCAAGGCAAGTGGATTGCCTGAGCCCGCAGGTTTGAGACCAGCCCGGGCAACTTGGCGAGACCTTGTCTCTACAGAAAAAAAAAAAAAAAAACTAGTTGGGCATGTATAGTGCACACTTATAGTTCCAGCTGCTTGGAAGGTTGAGGCAGAAAGATCCCCGGAGCCCAGCAGATTGACCCTGGGGTGACTGTGAGCGTGCCATGGCACTCCAGCCTGAATGACAGAGTGAGACTCCAACTCAAAAAAAAAAGATAGATAATGGAACTGAGATTCAGTGACTTGCTCAAAGCAACAAAGCTAAGTAAGCTAATGATGCCAAGATGACAACATGGCCCGAAGCTTGCTCTCCACCACGCCTCTAATAGGATACAGAAAAGTCAACCAATAGACTCTATATGATGGTAGAAAGATGAAGATGAAGCTTAGATCTATCTAAAATGAGACTAGTGTCAGCATCATCTTTTGAGTTTATGCATCAGTTTTCAATGGATGCCTATGTATCAGCATTCTATTTAGCATTGGATCTGCAGCAGAGGAGGTAAAAAATGGGAAGAACTTCAAGCAACCTCAGGAAGGGGCAATGATATCAACTCAGATGGGAGCAAGAGCTTCAAAGTCAGCTCTGCCACTTCGCCACCTGACACAGTTCACACAGAACAGGACCAAGTCTACTCCAGTGCCCTTCGTTCCACCACAGATGAATCCCCCTCAGAACTTGCTCTCTGACCTGCATCATATTTAAATTATGAAATTATGCATTTCTCAGTAGTGAGACTAATGCTTTCTTTGCAAATTTACATTATTTTTTATTTTCCTTTTTAAAAATTGTTTCATTAAAAATTCTCCTGAGCATTGTGAGTATTTTATGTATTCAATGAACTAGCTCATATAGTGTTTAAAAATTGCCCTCAGGAATATTTTTTCAGCATTTTTAATGAGAATTAATAAAATGCCTATAAAATTCCAACAGAGAAAAAAGATACAGTAGAATTTGTGTTCTAAGATTAATATATAAACACTATTGATCTAGTTACCAAATAATAAATTAGTACTTTTTTTATAATGGCAGAGGAGAGCATGATTGAAGATTATTAAGCCTCTGATAAGGAATTTACAGAAATAATACATTAAAACAACCTATTACATTGACATTATCTTATACTTTTTTTAGAAATCTACTATTTATTTAGACTCTTAACTTGGTTTCTACTACATGGAAGAACATTGAATAGGTTCCAAGGTGTCATATTTGTCATATCTTTTTATCATATCTGTTATTCAACATTTGTCATATTAATATCAGACTTTAAGCAATATTTTCTTTAAAAAGCTTCATAGACTTTGTCTTTCCTTTTTTTTATAGTAACAAGGTCATGACTTGCTGCAGCCTCCAACTCCTGGGTTCAAAAGATTTTCCTGTCTATCTCATCCTCCTGAGTAGCTAGGACTACAAGTGTGTGCCACCACACCCAATTAATTTTTTAAACTTTTTATAGATACAGTTTCTTGCTATGTTGCCCAGGCTGGTCTCAAACTCCTGACCTCAAGCAAACCTCCCACCTCAGCTTCCCAAAAAGCTAGGATTATAGGTATGAACCACTGCACCTGGCCACCACAAAGTAGGGTGTATTATATTTTTTCATAGTAATGTCCAATGTGTGTCAGAGCTAGACTTTTGGCAATCTGAAGCAACCGGGATATATTAAATTCAATAAGGGAGCCTGTCACAAAGCCCATGCACTTTGCTCTGTAGGTGAGGTGTGTCCCCCAGCATCCTTCCTGGTGGAGGAAACAAGAGAGTGTTAGAAGCCAATGTCTTGAGGAGGAAAAAACAACAGAAGAGAATGGACAATAAACTTTTAAGAACTGGTTGTGCAGAATAGCATTGGAGAGATGCCAACACCTTAATATTTCTTAAAGACCTCACAATACAATAATTAATACTCATAACAACAATGTACCCTACCCCTCGAGAAATGGTTCAATTGTACTCATTATTCATTGGTTATAAAGGGAGGAGGCATGATCTCTTCAAATGACTGAAAATGTTTAAAAGCTAGCAAGTGTTAAAGTACCAATGATACGAAGTTTCTGTGGATTATTTTCCCCAAAATACCACACAAAGAAGATGAAGCTTTTTTATGATATCAGGGGCAACTGGTGAAAATGCTAATTAGGAATTCAACAACTTGGGTTCTAGCTTTTGCCACTTACTTTGGCAAAGTCCAGTAACCTCCCAGAATCTCTTGCTTGTCTGAAGAATGCACTAACACCTGTCCTTCCTGTCAAAAAAGATATTTGTAAGGATTGAGTTTTTCACGTGAGAACACTGTCAAAATTATAAAAAGCTTCCCCTGTACAAGACATTGTTGCTGAATAAATTAGAATGAATAATTTACTCTTAATATTTTTCATTAAATCAATCAAATAATGTTCTTCATAAATAATACCTTATTTCTACTTGAAGATCATAAGGCCAGTAATATGCTTGAGTAACACTAATCTAGCCGATAGTAACACAACACAAAGAAGCTGGCACCAGTATTGCTCAAATACTTATAGAATTTATTAAAACTTACTTGCTCATCCCCATTTTTGAAATTGTACAAATTCAACCATTTTTCTTTATTATGAAAAACCTGGAGTGAATCAATCACCAACTCTTCATCATCGAATGCCAGAAACTATGAGATAATCCACCTGCTTTAGCATTTGAATGAAAATAAATAAGTGAAAGAAACAAAATTGCAATCCTCCCTCAACCTGTTTTCTTTCTCAGATTTCCTCAGCTTAATTCTATGTTCATTTTTTACAACAAAATATCCCAGAGTGAGTGTGCCCAAACTGGGAATTACTACTGGGAATAACTAGAAAGAGAGTGCTGGGAATTCAAAACAGAAACTGGACATAGCAGGAAGGAGTAGGGGATTCTGTGAGGAAGCCATGGGACACTGAGGGCAGATTTTAAACCCGGATCTCACATCAGCATTCTGAAGAGGACTGTGAGGAGTGTCTTAGTTTGTTTGCTGCTACAACACAATACCACAGATTGAGTCATTTATAAAGAAAAAAAAAGCATATTTGGCCCATTGTTTTAGAACCTGGAAGTCTAAGACTGGGGGACTGCGTCTTGTGAGGGCCTTCTTGCTGCATTGACCCTGATGGCAGAAGTTGGAAGTGAGTACACAAGACAGAGAGAGGGAAGAAATGAGCCAAGTTTCACTTCAAGAATTCACTTCCGAGATAAATAACCCACCCCCATGATAACAGCATTAATCTATTCATGAGGATAAAGCCCTCATGACCTAATCACCTCTTAAAGGTTCCACCTCTTCTTTCTTCTTTTCTTTTTTTAATTTTTATTCATTTATTTATTTATTTATTTATTTTAAAGATATGGGGTACAATTCAGGGTTAGGTATACAAACATTGATCATGCAGGTACCCTTGTTAATGAGGTATGCCCCTCCCTCCCCTAGCAGTTTTCCACTACTGCCAATCGCTTTCTGATAGCATTATAATTGTTCAAGGTCACCTTATGAGTGAGAACATATGGAACTCAGCTCTTTGTTTCTGTGATAAATCACTGAGTATGATCGACTCCAAATCCATCCAATTTGCTGCAAAGTCTATATATTTGTCCTTATTTATGGCTGCATAATATTCCATTGTGTATATGTACCACATTTTTTCTATCCAGTCCAGCTTCGATGGGCAACACGGTTGGTTCCATGTTTTTGCTATTGTGAACAGAGCTGCAACAAACATACATGTGCAGGTATCTTTTTCGTAGAATAATTTGAATTCCTCCAGGTATATTCCCAATAGGTGAATTGCTGGGTCATATGGAAGTTCAATTTCTAGTTCTTTCAGAAATCACCACACTGTCTTCCAAAGAGGTTGTACTAGTCTGCATTCCCACCAGCAGTGTAGAAGCGTTCCTTTTTCTCCACATCCTCGCCAGCATCTGTTGTTGTTTGTTTTATTAATGATGGCCATTCTTACAGGGGTTAGGTGGTATCTCAATGTGGTTTTGATTTGCATTTCTCTGATGAT
>CAUYQG010048804.1:0-31227 GCA_963574415.1 Tarsius wallacei | reverse complement strand
GGGCGGTCGCCCTTGGTTCCTCGCCGTGGTGTGTCTTAAAAAAAAAAACAAACCAACCTTTGGGGGGGGGGGGGGCGCCGCAGGCAGCAGCAGAGATGGAGCTTCTAGAAACTCTCAGCCGAGCCTCCAGCGGGGCGGTCTCAGAAACCGGCACTCTGCCTGGAGAGGGTGCGTGGACGCGTCTCCCGCGCGCAGTCCGCGGAGCGCAAAGTGCGGATGGGGCGCGGAGTCTCGGCCTTGCGTCCCGCTGGGGCGCCCCGGGTCCCCCGACCGGCCAGGACGGGCGCGCGGCGATGTAGAAGCAGTCGCGGGCGGGGGGGGGGCGGCCTCGAAGGCTGGAGGTTGGGGCGCCTTTGCCTCCCCTAGTCTCCGGGGTTCGCCTGTGAAGACGCGGCCGCCGCGGCTCGGGGGCTCCTGCTCGCCACGTGTCCCCTCGCCCCGACCCAGCCACCCCCAGGAGGTGCGCCGGAACGGAACGATGCAACCCCTGGGATCCGGCGGGATGTCCACTTCAGGAAAGTGCGAGGGGCTGCCGGCCCCATCCCGCCGTTTGTCTCCGAGTTCCTGGGAACTGCGAGATCCTTCGGGTCAGGTGGGAGGGGAGGGAGGCCGACGCGGGCGCACGGCATGTGCACACGGAATGTATCCATCCGTGGGTGCCCGCGCGACCAGGTGGGCGTGCGAGCGGCCAAAGAACCGCGCCCGTGCCGCAGACAAGTCGGGGAGGCGGTAGGGGTCTTGCGCGCCAGCCACTCCGCTGACCCCCGTGGCCCCTGCTAGAGGGGCGCCGCTCACAGTCCCCAAACCAGGGAGCGGTAAGGAGGCGTATGCACGGACAAGGGAGGAGAACGTTCCAGAGCCCGGCCCTGCTGCACAAGTAGAATCACCTCCGCAGGTCTCCAGCATGTTAATTCGTTTTAATGAGCTGTAACTGGGTGATTTTTAGAGGTGGGCCTTCTGCATCCAGAAGAAACACTTGTTAAGCTAACGATGGCGTTTAAATTTGGCAGATGATTGGTCGCTTGCGGATGGGATGGAAAGGCAGCGTGAGTTCTTTCATGCAGGATGGGTATTATATATACTTCGCCCTGCACATTATCATAAACAGAACCCCACAGCTGATTACTTAGGGCACATAGGATAGACGACACTGAGCAACGCGTTATGACCAGCTGTCTTGAGCAGTGGAGTGAACTGTTCCTAAATGGACTTACAGTTTGAAAATGTAACTGCTACTAAAAGGGTTTTATTCAGAAAAGCATCCTAAGTCTGGAAGGGTGTTTAACTTACTCTTCTGGTTCTAGATAGGAACCCCCTAAACTTTCCCACTTAATGGAATTTTTGGAAGAATGGTGTTAATTTTTCAGGATAACTCGTTTGTTCAAGCTACTGAAAATGTGCATTATTTGCAGAATTAAAATCCATTGAGGTGTGTTGTTTGTATGTACTGAGTGCCTCGTACGGCACGTATCATAACACAGGGTCCTCGTCTTTTCTGTTCACTGCTCTGTCCCCAGCTTTTTAAGTGTTCAATAAATACTTGCTGAATAACTCAATGAGCTTACTCCTCTAAGAACAACGGGAAGGTGATTTCACATAGAGAACTTGACAGGGGCTAAGGATTCGTCTTTATGTCCCTGGAAGCCTGTGTGGTCACCTGACACAGAGGTGAAAGGTCAGGTGAGAGTGCAACAGTGGGATGGCCTCCTTGAAGATGCCAGCTTGGGGCAAGATGCCTGACATTGTTCTAGTCTCATTGCCAGTAAAATCCAGGTACTACTAGCACCCACTTTACAAGGTTGATACAAGGATTAAATAATGCTCTGTTCATTGTGTCTGGCACAGTTTATAAAAGTTAACCACTAGACATAAATGTATCTAGCCTGCCTTAAGTAACCCAAGTCATGTCAACATCCATGATCAGTCTCACTTTATCACTTATGGAACAACTCTGGGTGTGCATGTACCTCCACAATTGTGCACACTTCTCAGTGGATTTCTGCACGATCTGCCTCCTGGTCAGATGCTGTCCATCTCAGAAATGAGATGTGACTTTCCTGTGGAATTCTAATATCCCCATTATATGTCTGCTTTTGATGGTCAGAGAATGGTGTTGACTGATTCATGGTTGGCCAACCATCCAGGGCTGAAATTCAACATTAATATTGAATCTTAACTCACGTTATAAGGATGCCAATATTAAATTCATCTTCCATGAATATTTGAATAGACTATATATCCATAGAAATGGTTCAGGCAGATGAAAGAGCCTGTTATGTGCCCCTGAGCTGGCTCGCTGCTCCAGGGACAAAATGAAACCATTTTTCTTACCTTTGGGCTTATTTTGGCAATTAAATAAGAAATATGAAGTACCTGGTCAAAAGTAGGGACTTATTTGCTGTGTTTCTTCACTTTATTTTTTTATTAAATCATTTAAGTTAATTCTTGTCTAGAATGTGTCTTTTCAACTGCAAAGAATCCTTTGGGAATTCTGCCTCAATTTTTATTCAAGTTTCTGACTCTTTCTAGAATAAAAACAGCACTACTGATATTTAATCTTTTAGAATCCTGCCTAAATCCTCAATTTAATTCTTAGGCACATCATTATGCTTTCAAATGTATTATAGTAGTCAGACTTTCTTCACAAAACACTGTCCTGTCCTTCAAACTCCCCCATCTTAATTCTAACAAGGTGGATAATTGACGACAAAAATGTGGAATGTATAACTGATATTTTCCAATTCCTAGTAATCCATATTATATTTAGATGTGCATGACTTAACGACTGCCACCCCCATCATGTTTCTTCGCCATAAAACATGAACCAGAATAAATACTGAGACAAATCTTGAGGGAATCATTTACCAATTCCAAAACATTTCTGAACCCCAATGCTATATGCTCTAGTAAAAGCTAATAAGTTACCAGATTAGCATGGCAAAGTGCAGTCCTGCTCATATGGTTTATGACTATTCTTTCTAAGACAGAAGGCACGGGTACAAAAAGTCAAAGTGAAGGGGACTTTTATGTTGGTAGCAAGTGCAAGGACAAACTGAATGTTCCATGGGTAGGCAAAGATTGAATATCTGTGGATAGCCAGATAAGTGAATGTATTATCCCTACTTGACTTTGAAAACCTAAGGTAGCTGCTAGGAAGTTACAGAAAATCTGTACTTGACTCCTCAAGATTCTGCTGAGGGCCAAGAATTTGACCTTCACTGGTTTATGGACAGGATGTTTTTAGCAAAGAGATACCTGAGAATTTCCAAGGAGAATACAGAATATTAAATGGTCTGTTTGTTTCAGGTAACTATTATGTAAGCCCAGCCATACTCCTGAAATTTTTATTATTCCATGTGCAAAAAACCAGAAAAATAACATTACCTTCAATGCATAGCTGAGATGGTAGACTTTGAAGGATTCAGAAGGTTTTATGTTAAGACACACTAGGGAAACCTCTCCAAAACGGGAGATTTCTTATTTAAAAAACAGCATCCCCAAAATCTACATTCATAAAACTAAACTGAGCTAGAGAGATACAAGTGTGAAAAATTAGGTAACTGCACTAATGAGGAACTTTTAGTATTAATATATAGATTGGTGGGAGGCCTCATAGAATAGATTTGGAAAGAAATGTGAGTTTTTTGTAAATAGGCCAGGTAACTGCTTTCCAAATAAGTAAAGATACTCTGTTTCAATCTAACATTATTAAAAAGCCAAAAAAGGCAACATCTAGCCACTCATTATTGAACTGAGTCTGGAGAAGGAACAAAGACCCTAGTCTATTAACTCCCAGACTACTCAGTATAGGGAATAGCCTGAAGCTTGAATGAGAAATCAGATGGAGAATCTGGTACACTCCAGACACGTTGTGCTTAAAGACACAAGGATAAATCAAAAGATAAAATATTCTCAAAGGCAAATTAAAAAGAGGGAGGGAGGGACATTGGGAATTTTACCCTAAAGTCGTCTCCTCTTTTTTTTTTTTGAGTCGGAGTCTCATTCCATCGCCCAGGCTGGAGTGCAGTGGCAGGCTCTTGGCCACCCCAGCGCCAACCTGTTGGGCTCAGGCATTCCTTCCACCTCAGCCTTCCAAGTAGTGGGAACTACAGGCACACGCTACCACGCCCGGCTAATTTATTGATTTATTGTAGAACCGAAGTCTTGCCTGACGTCTTCTTATTGATATCATAGAGTTCTACATCCTCATGGTATGATTTTAGAGCTTGATTTAGGAGGTAGCTGCTTTCTGAGGAAAACAGGAAGAGCATCCAGGATAGTAATTTGAGTGTCTGTCTTCGAGCTACCAGCTGTGATGGGGTGTTTATCTCAAAGATCGGATGCTTCCGACCCGGACAAGCAGTGCTTATCATGGGACCACTGAGATATCTGAAAAGTGCCTTCCTCAGTGACTGGATTATAGGCTGTTCTGTCCTTTTGCATTTCCAGTAGTTTAAGTTTTCACTGTCAACACAGTTATCACAAACACAGCATGTATTTTATTAGCTAACCTGGTTATGTTTCACTGAAGGTACAGATATTAAATTAATGGACCAAGAAAAAGAGCCAACATAATTTATAATGTATTCAGTATGGGAAAGAATGTTAGCATTTAACTAGTATGTTATAAAGGGAACACTCCTATGTTAAAGTGAAATTTTTTAACTATTAAGTTACAAAAGTTAATTGGGCCATGCTAATAATGTTGACTGTGTAACCCTCGCAATTAGTCTCTCTGAGTCTCCGTTTGCTCATATGTAAAATTGGGTTAATGAATCTTAACTGCACAAAGATGTTGAAAGGTTTATATTTATAAAATGCTTCATAAATATTAAAGCATTGGGAAAACCTGCATTGAAAAATATACAGGAGGAAAAACTGCCTAATCTAAATAGGTCATGGGTTCTCTTCCTATTACTGAGTTCCACTCACAAAAACTTAGATTACCCGGTCTATTTCCAGGTAATTGTTTACTTTTTTTTTTTTTAAGATAGGGTCTCACTCTGTTGCCCAGGCTGAAGTATAGTGACACAATCACAACTCACAACAGACTCGACCACTTGGGCTCAAGTAATCCTTCCACCTCAGCCTCCCTAGTAGCTGGAACTACAGGTGCATGCCACTATGCCCAGCTAATTTTTCTATTTTTTGTAGCAACAAGGTCACACTATGTTGCCCAGGTTGGTCTCAAACTCCTGGCCTCAAGCAGTCCTCCCACCTCAGCTTCCCAAAGTGTTGGGGTTACAGGTATGAGCCAGCACACCCAGCCGAATTGTTTACTATATGCTTTAGATCCAAAAATACACAAGTATAAATCCATGAATCCATAATATCAGGGGATATCCCAAAATATCCAAGTTCCCTGAGAATAACTTTAAACAGTTACTAAGGAAATGGACATGGGATGTCAGTGAAGCATGGCAGTTAAGCCCAAGGACTGGGACAACTCAACGGACCTGAGTTTGTGTCTTTGTAGAATCATAACTATGGGTCCTTGACCAAGTCATCTTGGTTGCTCGGTTTCTGCGATACCCTCAAATGACGTTGCCTACCTCACCAAGTTGCAGTCCAGAGCTTGGCTGCTGACCACGGGCAGCAATTGTTAATGTGATTGCATTCTCCACTGGTACCGTTCTGCTACTGCTGGATCAGCAGAACTTTCATTGGCCTATCGGAATTGTGCCTGCATAAAATTCTCCTGAACTGTCTTTGTAACTTCATGTTTCTTGATGGCACCTGAAAGTCATTATTTGTGCTTGATAAATGAGGATCATTCTAAACCAACTCACAAATCCTGCTAACACTTTGAGACACAAAGGTTCTTTAGCAGTGATTTGGAACACATGGGGGCAAATAAGCTGGTGACAGCTGCAGCTCGTTTGTCAGAGATACAGATTGTGAATGCTAATCAACGTTTCGGTGTCCTTGAGTGTACTGCACGAGGTAAGCCATTGAAATAAAAATATAGCAGAAACTGGCCGGGTGCGCTGGCTCATGTCTGTAATCCCAGCACTTTGGGAGGCCAAGGCAGAAGAATCACTTGAGCCCAGGAGATCAAGGCCATCTTGAGCAACATAGTGAGACCTCATCTCTACAAATAATAAAAATAAGCCAGGTGTGGTGGTACACGCTGGTAGTCCCAGCTACTAGGAAGGCAAAGGTGGGAGGACCACTGGAGCCCAAGAGGTCGAGGCTGCAATGAGCTATGATTGTGCTGTTGCATTCCAGCCTGGGCAACAGAGTGAGACTCCGACTCCAAAAAAAAAAAAAGAAAAGAAAAAGGTGTGTGTGAGTGTATGTATATATGTATATATAGTACATATAAATATATGTATGTCAAAAACTAATCACTCAAAATGGTTCCTTATGTTCATATTTGGGCCATAATCAACTATTAATTTGGTGTCTTTAAAAATTGGAATCAAGAGCAATGAACAAATCAAGATTTATAATATTGATTAATAAAAACAAACAGTCACCTGATTTATTCATAATCAGATTCCACACACCCTGGACACCTCACTTAAGTGGAGAAGCTTTAGTATATTCAACATACTGCTTTTTGGAAGAGATGAACCAAGACTGATGCTGTTAACATGTCTTCAGTCAACTGTAAGGACCAGAGAGATCTGGGTAAAATACCCACCCCCACCCCCATTTCTGACATGTAGTAGTCACTAAATAAACAGTATTGTTGTTTAACAGACACAAGCATATTTCTGGCTATTTTTCACAAAATGTCCAGAGTTTATCCTACCACCAGCACTCCAAGCATCAGTCTCCTCCATCTTGTGCTGCCACAGTAATGAGCTGTTAGAGCTGAGCTTCCAAAGAATGACCCCTACGTCAGACTGACAAAGATGAATGCAGAGGACTCAGCACGCTTTGATGACTAATTGAAGAGTTCTGACAAAAAAAAAAAAAACTGGAGGGTTTCTATTAATAAAAGCTGTAGTTCCCCAGGATACCCTGCTTTATGAGACTTTTATGAAGTTAATTAAGGTTTTACTATTCGTGTTCTTCTATTTTTATTGGAGATCTATATAAGCCTAAAGAATTATTAAAGCAAGTCATCAGTGACTAAAATTGCAAATGAAAATATTTTATCCTTATCCATTACTAACTTGAAAATATAATTACACATTGAAGCATTGATTATAATGATGATTTATATAACAAAATATGAATCATGATACTGATATAATAACAGAATGATCAGAAAAGTAAAACAAAACAATACACACAGCAGTATGTTTTTCTTCCTAGCACTTTCCCTCAACCTTCTTTCAAAATGATTTTGCTTAATTTCACAGTGGTACATACAGTGTACAAATACTTATAATTTAGAGGCAAAATCTCCCACAACTTAGTATTTTCCATTTCCGCAATGAAGACACTATTTTCTTTCCTTGACAAAAATTATTTTTCTTATAGTAGTAAATCCTGGGGTGGGGGAGAAGCCCAGTAGTTTAATAATTTATTTGAGTATGATGAAGTTTAGGGCAGAGAAATCTGCCTGAGTTGTTGTGTCATCCCAAAAATAACATTCTGGAAACCATCAGAAATTTTTATGAAATAACACCCTTGAGGCAATCACAATTTGCCCATCTTTGCAGTCCTCATGATACGAGGCCTCACTCTAGTCAGATGATGAGGAAGGTGGCCGGAGCATGATGGAAGCTTGTTTTTCCTGCTCAAAGACAGGAAGACCCAGAAGTGAACCTTGGGGTGATCTCCTGTTTGAATCTTGTTCATCTTAGACAAAGAAAACCAAGTTTGCCGGGCTCGGTGGCTCAGCCTGTAATCCCGCGCTTTGGGAGGCTGAGGTGAGTGGATTGCCTGAGCCCACGGGTTCGAGACCTGTGCAACTTGGCGAGACTTCATCTCTACAATAAATCAAAAATTAGCCGGGCGTGGTAGCGCGTGCCTGTAGTTCCAGCTACTTGGAAGGCTGAGAGGCTGAGGCAGAAGGATCGCCGGAGCCCAGCAGATCGAGGCTGCGGTGGCCAGGAGCAGTCACTGCACTCCAGTCTGGGTGAAAGAGTGAGACTCCAACTCAAAAAAAAAAAAAAAAAACAAAGTTCCAGAGTAATGAACTAACTGTCTGGAGCTGCATAACTACAGGTCGAGGAAGAGAACTTCTGTTTCCTAATTTTCAATGTATTTTTATTACTGTTATTTTCTTCAGTGAGACAAAGCCATGTTCTTATCATAATCAAGTTACTTTTAACTGAGTGTATCTGTATCTATTATTTTTAACTCTATCTAAATGATTTTAGATGAGAAAGGACTCCAAGCATGTCCTAAATCTAGGTTCTCTGAATCTAAGTCCAATTGTTCTTCTACCATAAAATATTGCTTCTGAGCCGGGTTCGGTGGCTCGCCTGTAATCCTGCGCCTTGGGAGGCTGAGGTGGGTGGATTGCCTGAGCCCACGGGTTTGAGACCCGCCTGGGCAACTTGGCGAGACCTCATCTCTACAATAAATCAAAAAATTAGACGGGTGTGGTAGCGTGCGCCTGTAGTTCCAGCTACTTGGAAGGCTGAGGTGGAGGGATCGCCAGAGCCCAGCAGGTCGAGGCTGCGGTGGCCAGGAGCGGCCACTGCACTCCAGTCTGGGCGACAGAGTGAGACTCTGACTCAAAAAAAAAAAAAATATTGCTTCTGTATGTATCCACCTGATCGATATGAAGATGAATTTTATGGAATAAGAATTTGTGTGAGAGAGGTCACTGTTTGCATGACAGACCTAATAATAATGTTTATTTTTGGTTGAGATAAATGTGGGATAGCACATATAAGCATATGTGGTGACTTGTGTTCAAGGGATCTACCCCAGGTCTATCTGCAGTTTCACAGGAAAGACTTGTTAACCTCAAAGAAACAGGTTGCTAACACAGTCATGGCATTTCAGGCGTGTGGCAAAGTGAATTTGGGACAGGCCGCATACCTGACAGGCACAGGACCCCCTGTGCCATTTCATCACACAGCACGGAGGCCTCAGTCAGCTTTGAGCTTGAGTCTGCAGACTTTTAAACCTAAACTATCTCTAATTCAATAGCCACATAAAACTACTCTTTAAAAAGTGGCAAGGAAGGTTAACCTGGAGTGACACAGGGTTTCCATGTTGGCATGTAGTGGATGGAGACAAGACCAGAAGCTTAAGGTAGGTGCCCCTTTATCCCCATAGCATTTGGTAATCTGTCTTGATTGCTGAATCAGGAGATGAGGGCAGGATTGCGGGTGTACACCTATACCGTCTTATTGGGTGGCCATAACAAAGTACCACAGTAGTTTAAGCAACAGAAATGTATTTTCTCATGGTCAAGACTGAAAGTCCAAGACCAAGGTACCCAAGGGTTGGTTTCAAATGAAACCTCTCTTCCTGGCTTGTGGATGGCTTCCTTCTGACTGTGTCCTCACATGGCCTTTCGTGTGTGTGTGTGTGTGTGTGTGTGTGTGTGTGTGTGTGTCTTTGTGTATGTGAGAGAGAGATAGAGAAAAGGAGAGGGGAGGAGGACAGAGAGAAGGAGAAAGGTGAAGCTTTCTCTTCTTTAAGGACACCAGTACTATCTGATTAGGGATCCCACCCTTCTTACCTCATTTAACCTTAATTACCTCTCCAAAATCCCTGTTGCCAGATACCACTGCACTGGAAGTTAGGTTTTCAGCACATGAATTCGTTGGATGTAATTCAGTACATAGCAGCACCCATTGCTCTCCCAAACCAGCATCTTAGAATATTGATTAGGTTGAATCATATGAAATTGCTATTTCTATAGGCGAAAAATAGCTGATCACTGGCAAGGTCCATGGATCAACCTGCAAAAGTTCACTGCAATTTTGCTTTATTACCAAAATATCCAGGTGTTGATCTCATAAATTACAACTTTGGGGAATAATAATTCACATTTACTCATATTTAATGATGTCTGTGCCTCCCAGTATGATAGATTTCCAGTTGAACCCTTTAAAGTTAAATTTGAGACCAAGTTAATTTTATTATCTTGATGTAAAAATCAGAACACACGAGTTAAGACCGAATCAATGACACATAACTTTACGATTTACTTGGCAAAACAGCTACACTACAACCCTCCTGAATGTGATTTTCATACTATAAATGTTGGTATTGAAGGACAGTCTTATTCACATGTGTAGCCAGAAGCATAAGATGATAATATACGGGGAGTTTGGGATGAGCACACTCATATTTTTTATCTTTGGGTCAGAAATTTAATTGCTTTTTCTTGCCCATACTGATAAGGAAGCCATATGCTATGCTCCAGGAATTGCAACAAATCAATTTCTGACAGGTGATCGAGTCCAGTGTCAAGTGAGATAGGGATGCTTAGAAACCAGCTTCATCAGAGCGCTCCCCCACGCCGTCTGGACCACACTGTCTGGCAAGCCTTCTTTGTACTTAAGTCTCACCTCCTCCTCTCCAGTTATGTACGACCACATGACAAGAAGCAGATAAAATAACAGCAGATTACACGGAGCCCTAGTTCTGCTGGTGACACTGAAAACAAATGTACAAAATTGCCAGTCTCTAGGGACTCACTTTAATAAGAAAAGCTTATACTAGAAAAGAGTGCAAATTTGCACTTGTTTAGAAACTTATTTATTAAGAATTAACAATATACAAGAATTTCTACTATGGATCATACAATAGATCATCTCCCACCTGCCAACAAAATCAATTATAAAAATGTCAGTGTTATATGTTTCCATACCTATAAATCACAATGATAAAAGTTTCTAAAAATATATGCCATGCTACCTTAGCTGTGTGACAGATGGGAGAGAAGACAGACACGTTTGACTATTTACTATGCACTGGACACTTTACATGCTTTAATTCTATTTAATTCTTTATTTTATGAGTTGGGGTCTCACTCTGTCACCCAGGCTGGAGTACAGTTGTACAATCAAAGCTCACTGCAGCCTTGACTTCCTGGGTTCAGGTGATCCTTCTTCCTCAGTCCCCTGAGTAGCTAGGACTACAGAGGTGTGCCACCATGCTCAGACAATATTTTTTATTTCTTGTAGAACCAAGGGCTCACTATGCTGCCTATGGTCTTGAACTCCTGGGTTCAAGCAATCCTGAATCAGCCTCCCAAAGTGCTGGGATTACCAGCGTGAGCTACCACACTCAGTTAAACATATTTAATTCTTTCTGAAATCCTTTGAAATAAAGATTACACCCCCCCACACTTTGCAAAATCCAAGGCTCAGAGAGACTTCCAATTGCTCACAGTTAATAAGTAGCAGAACTGATATTTGAATTTAAATCTAACTAGTTCCCAAGATATTTCTATGCATCATATTTACCATTTTAAATATGATATACCAATTCTACAATACTATTGTGTGTATTAAAAGATATATTTGAGTGGCTAAAGAAGCCATGGTACATCCACAAAGATTAATCTCCATGATTCAGGTGACTCTCAAAGACATTATACTCCATGAAGGGAGTCAATCTCAAAAGAGTACGTACTGTGCTGTTCCATTTTTACGTCCTTCTCAGAAAGACTCGTCTATATTTATGGGGAGTAAATCAGTGATTACCACGCCTTTGGGGTGGGCATGTAGTATGGCCAAAACAAGAGCATCACAAGGATGTTCTCTGGGCTGATGGGACTGTCTTGCATCCTGAGTGTTGTGACGATTTCTGAACTGTACATGTATTATAAGTCATAGAACTGCACACCACAAACAAGGAGAAAGAAATATCTGAAACATGGAAAAAGCAGAAAGGATATCAATATACTAATAAGACATCTGATGCGTTTACAGTTTGCTGTCACATAGAAGGTGACATGTTGTGAGCATTCAATAGTCCTCTATGGACAGATCCATATTCTGAGTTATCAGCGTTTGGGAGAAGGCAAAACGTGATGCCTAGGAGTGATGGAGGCTGATACGCAACAGTCTTTTGGAGTTGGTATATACTCGTCTAGATAGATTTATCATAAGGATTGTTGTGGACGTCTCAGACAACAATTCAGCATGTTAAGAGGAAGATCCTTCCAACAGCTGGGTGAGTGTAGACAAGGTCCTCCTCCATAGCTCCTTGCTCCAGGAGCTAGCAGCAGGCCTGGGCATCCTGTCCCATTGATTGGGGGAAGTGTACCAACTCTTGTGGAGAGTTAGAGCTAGAAAAAGGACCTTGGAAACACACACACACACACACACACACACACATTTATACCAATCAAGCCTAGAGAATGGGGTTTGGGAGGAGACTGGGGCTGTTGGCAGGAGAGAGTGCCAGAGTTCAGTGTGGCCTTATCAGATAGTGGGTCACCCTCTGACCACATGCACTGACCTTGTCCGCTCACTGTACCTGAATCTAACAGCTTAGTCAGGATTGGCCTAGGAACTTGCATCATGGAAGGTTAGTGACAGGTTGGAGAGGGAGAAACTGGCACTGTGAGCAGTTCAGTTGTAACTTCAGAGGTCACTCAGTCTCCCCAAGAGTTCAGACTTGTTATTAAATGAGTTAATGTATGAGTAAAGAGTACCCTACACTTTAGGGTACCTTAGAGGCGTTGGGCATTATTAATCTTGAAATTGGGAGACTGGTTCAATGCAATATGTTAAACTAGAGGATTGATATCTGTAAGGTAGCCAAAATACCAAATGCTCAGTCTTCAAATGTCTAAGCATGCATTTCAGGTAAACATCATCCATATGTGCCTATGCATTGTGTAAATATTCATACTGCACATTAATAAAGACATGAAAATGGGCTGAAAATTGTGAATTACTCAGGAAAACCAGAGACCATCTTGATGAGATTATCCTTTCAGAAAAATCCATTAACATGCAAATATGTTAAATAAATCGAATTTGCGGGGGGTCACATTTTCTGGGGGAAGTACAATGTGTTAGCAATATTTCATCTCTGCAGAATTTCCATCTGAATTGGATTAATGATGTGCAGAAGGGTGCCATGAAAGAATAATTTCAAAAACTGTGGACTTCAGTTTCTACAGATTTGTATGTTCTGACAATTAAATTGGAAGGAGACAGATAAAAACCTCACCTGTATTTGCTAAGAGAGATACTCTAGCATAAGCAATTCACAAGGGAAGTAAGAAAGTTCGCACATAGCATAATTCATATATGTCAAAATATTAAGCTTATTTACATTATGCTCATATTCTACTAGGCACACTGGGTAAAGGCCTGAGTTTTACTCTAGCAGTGATTTTCTCGGGCATGGCTTCTCTCCACCTAGCGGATGCCCAGGTGATCTGGAGGAGGTCAAGTTTGATGCATCTGTGGCAGCGAGGCTTCTCAAATGAAAAACAAGATTTAAACTGGGATGATAAGTAGCTATTTGGTTCATCATCAGTGTCTCATTCCTCTGAGTCTTACCCTTTTGAAGTCATCCAAGCACAACATTTCAAAGCCTCCATCTGAGGTAACCCAGTGGGAAGGTAGGCTGCCGGACTCTTAAGACACTGGTTTTTGTTGTTGCTGTGGTTGTCTTCTGATATACTTCAAAGGCCCTGTATTCCCAACTGTATTCTGTGACTCCTTCCTTCTTTACTCTGACAGGGGTCCCAGACTTTGCTGCAAATTGGAATGGCCTGGGGAAGCCTAAGTGTTGTTGTCCATGTCACACCCAATATCAATTAAATCAGAATGTCTGAAGTGGGAACCAGGCAGTCATAGTTTTTAATAATCTCCCAGGCAATTTCAATAAGCAGCAAAATGTGAGAACCATGGTTTTATGGCCAATCTGATCCAGAGCTCAATGCCTGACCTCCAGCCAGCATGGCACATGTATTTGCAGAATAAATCAGAAAATCTAGCCTCATGATAAAAGGCCTTCTAGCTCTTGGGGTTCACTCACACCTTTTGTTTGCAGTAATTTCCCCAACACTCACCCTCTCAGATAGACAAATGTTAAAGCGCAATAATTGTAGATATTCAAATCAATATAACAACACCCACCCTATTGTTTTTCAAGAAGTATTGGTCATAAAGAAGGACAAAATTATAAACTTCACAGCAACCTGGATGAACTTAGAATGTGTAACACTGAGTGACCTATCACAGAAGCAAAGAACTGAGTATCACATGTTCTCACTTATAAGCGGACCTCGAAAAATTATCGTAATACCATAAGAAAAGGATTGGCAGTAGTGGGAAACTGCCAGGGGAGGGCAGGGGCAGGATTGGCAGTAGTGGGAATCTGCCGGGACAGGGGGGCCACACTTCATCAACATGTATAATTAACATTTGTATACCTAACCCTGAATTGTACCCCACATCTTTAAAATAAAATAAAAAAAGAAGTATTGGATTACTAAAGATATGTGCAATGATGATAGCTTCTGTGACCGAGTGTACTGAGTGAATGTGTTCATGAACTACTTGAAGTACAACCTTGTTGGGAAGCTGTTAGGTGATAAGTAACAAAACCTGGCTCCTTGACCCTGTAAATGCATATTTCAAAATCTGCCCTAAGAAAGTAACTATGACCTAAGAAAAGAAATTATGGTTTAGCCACATTATTCACATCATGATGAGACAAAAAAATTTCTGTCCTTGTCACTCTTAGGTAAATCACTGTTCCCATTTGGGCAGAAATGAGTAAGACACATCACAAATGTCACTCTAATGGAGTCCCTTCACAAAACAGTGTGGGGTGTTTTCCATTCTTTTTGTTTAGTTATCATACTTCTGTAGCTGATTTTCAAATCTGAATCTCTAAGTCATCTGTATGTCTAAGCTTGACGATGTTAAAACTACCCCCTCCTTATTACAAGACATGGTTGAACAGATTATGGAACAACAACTCAATAGCATATCATGCAGCAAATACCATATTACCAAAGTTTACGAACTGTGAAAATCTTTTATTGTGATTAGAATTAGACTCAGTTTTTTTTTCTCCCTCTGTTTTTCTCTGTTTTCCAAAAGAAAAAGTATCACAGTAATAATGGAAAAACTAAAAAAAGATACTGCTAAGAAGACCACAATTTAGTTCTAAATTGACATATTAAGATGAGAGAGTGGTGCCTAAAGTGGGAAATAAATTGTGTCCCATCCAGGCCCCTTGTGTTTAGTTTTGTCACAATCACACAAGTACTCTCATTGGGGTTTAGTGGGGAGTGAGTGTACAAGGTAATCTGAAGTGGTTAGAAAATGGAGGATTTGAGTGGAACCTTGACTCTGTTTGAATTTTAGTAAGAGGAAGAAGTTTTGGCAGGCATTTCAAACCTTCAAAATTTTGAACAAAGAAATGGAGGGGAGAGGTAAGGCAGGTGTGTTTGGGAGGCAGGTAGAAGATTGGCTTGGCTAAAGGGAAGTCGGTGTTGGGGAAGCAGAAAGTTATTTTGGACAGGGTGACTGGGCCCAGTTGGTAGGATGGCTTGGCAGAACAGATCAACAGTTTGAGCTTTATCCTAAAAATAATGGGAAATCATCTAAACAATTTGATCAGGAAACAGATAAGGTGCAAAAGCGCATTGTGAGGATTATGTGAACATTGGTATGTATAATAAATCACAAGGAGGAGGGATAGAAGGCAATGACATGGTCAAAGGCCCCTGCACAGCCCCTACCCCCCCTCTCCAACTCTTCACTCTGCGCTGTTCTCCCTAACTCTGCATGTAGCTTCTCTGCTCACCATGCTGCCTCTAATCACAGGGCTTCTGCACATGTGGAGTGCTCCCTGGAGAGTTCCTCCCAGCTCTCTTCTTCTAATTAACTCCTACTCAGACTTTGCATTTCAACTTGGATATGACTTCCAAGGAAAGTTATCTTCCAGCTTCCTAATCTTCCGATTATAGGCTCACATAGCACCAAGTGCCTTTGAGGTGCTGGAGTTGTCTTCATCGAGATTAAATGTTTGTTTGGGCTACTATTTGCTAACTACTTGAGCACTCTTCTAAGCCTCATGAAAAGAAATTGGTGTTTTACCATTCTTTTATATCTCCAGTACCCCCAACATGTACTGGCTGTTGATATGTACTTAATCAATAACTGTTAAATGAATACACAATAAATAAAGAGTGAAATAGGATGGTAGAAGTAAGCATTGAAAAGAAAGGATGTGTGTATAAGACATTTAAAAAGAAGAACCAATAGGAACAAAGAAGAGCGATACATAAAAGATGATGCCATTGATGGTGCCAAAGAGTGGTAGTGCCATTGACCAGATCAGAGGGGCACATGAGGCAGGGGGATGGGGAAGGAGAGGGTAGTTTTAATATTGTCAAGTTTTGATATGCGTATGACTTAGAGATACAGATTTGAGAATCAGCTATAGAAATATGATAACTAAACAAAAAGAATGGGAAACATCCCACACTTTGTTGTGAAGGAACCCCATCAGAATAGCATTCATGATGTGTCTTACTCATTTCTGTCCAAGTGGAAGCAGTGATTACTTAACTGTGAGTGACAGTGACATTCACTGGTTCATGTTTTTCCACTGAACAAATCTTTCCTACCTAAAAGATTAAAAAACCGGAGATCTGCCTCCCCTCTTTGGGTGGAAGGCAGCAGTTTAGGGTAAGTATATCTACTCTGCAGATCCAACTTGTCTTCTTGAATCGATTTCTTTAAGAGTGGAGTTTGGGCTAAGTTGAAGGCCAGAGAAAATTTGCATCCCTATAGGTCATGGATCTACAGAAACAGTTAATAACATTTGCTGTTCTCCTATGTCTAATTTTCTTTAATTGGTTCAAAAGTATGCAGTAGAATTAAGTGATGTTATGTATGAGCCCCTAGAGCTCAGTATTCTAGACTGTTTTAGAAATAAAAGTGTAAAGTAAAGGATAACAGAGCAGCCAGTGAAACAGAAGTAATTGTTGAAAATTGCCAAAGATGTCGGGCATTTCCTAGTATCAAGGAGCCCAAGAAGGGAGAGTTCACAATGAGATATGAAAGGACCACAGATTAAGTCTTCCAATAGATTCTGAGCTGCTAGACGTGGTAATTAGGTACCTGGTCACTGGTAAAATTGTATTCTGCATGGGATGGTCAAAAAGAAAGTTTTCAGAAGGCAGTGAGGAAACAGAGGTAGTGGGTCCCATTTTTTCTTTTTTCTTTTTAGATAATTCAATGGTTTAATTAAAGAAAGCTTCACTGAGTAAGTGTTTAGAAAAGTGTACTTGTTTCTATTTTATGCTGGTTACTTATTCAAAAAGTATGAGGATCAATAATGGAAAAGGATAGTATTGTGGCTGGAGGAGGCAGTGAGGTAAAGACTTTGTTCTGTTTGGTTTTCTCAAAGGAAAGAAGATCAGTGCATATGCTGGGTCATTCAGAATCTGTGGAAGTCTGAGTGATTGAAGAGGCCCGAAGGATCTGGAGAAGGGAAGAGCCAATTCACAGGTTAGAGTATGGAAGAGAGAAGAGGGTGAGAAGGTAACATGGGCACGGGGGTCAGCCTTTGTGGGCATATGCCTCCTTCAGGGAGGCTGGGGGCTGACAGCAGGAAAAGCAACTCATGAAGACGAAGAGACACTGGTGAAATCCTCGACCTAGGGAAGGTTGAGAGAACAGAGCCTGTGTGAAAGCACATCAATAAAAGCATGCTGTTCTCAAGAAAGCTGATGACTCTCACTTTATCTGGAAACAAGTACTGTTTCCTCTTTAATTTAGCTCTGGGATCAAAATCTCTCTTTTAGATCAGAGAGAAAGTGAGAAGTGTTCTAAAATAGAACAGGCTAACACAATTGGAAAGCAGAATTGTAGCAGGATACACATACGTGAAGGGGCCTTGGCATTTCAGTTTGGAAACTTAAAATCCCATGAGACCAAAACATCATGCTGAAGTCTAAGGGAAGACCTTGGGATTACTGCTGCGAAGAAACTATCCTCCTTTCCCTCTGCTCTGTTATTTCCCGCACCATCTCTTTTTCCCACTTCCCTTTGGGGAAAAATAGCAAGGATACAAACACTTTTATTTTTCTCTTTCAGCAGCTAAGATATCTTATGAATATGATTCCTTTCAAAAGAATCCTATATCAGAGCAACTAAAGTTGTGCCAAATGCTACGATTGATCCAATGCCATGTTTTGAGGCTGGACTAAATCATGGGGCACATCAACTCAGCATAGCATGGGAAAAAGGCAGAGGAGAAAATTAGTCTCACAATGTTTTCGTATGATCTAGCACTTGTCAATGAAAATCAGCAATGTGTTATGACCCTCCCCAATCCCCCCTCTAAATGTAGAGTAGAAGAGTTTTGTATTACAGACAAAAGACAAAAGCAATGGAGTCATTGGCAAGATGGGTGATGAATCAAAACATTACGTTTTAATAAGAATTTTCTGCATGTAACTTGAAGTACAGAAAAATACTTTATTAGATCTGGTGCAGATGGCTCATGCCTGTAATCCCAACACTTTGGGAAACTGAAGCAGGAGGATTGCTTGTTCTAAAATAGAACAGGCTATCCCAATTGGAGAGCAGAATTGCAGCAGAAGTTCAAGACCAATCTGGACAACATAGTAAGACCTTGTCTCAAAAACAAACAAACAAACAAAAACTAGGCATGGTGGTACATCCCTGTTATCCCAGCTATTTGAGAGGTTGAGAGACTCGGGCAGAAGGATTACCTAAGCCTAGCGGTGGTGATCTGTGATTGTGCCACTACATTCCAGCCTGGGTGACAAAGCAAAACTTCACTTCAAAAAATATCTCTGAGCCTCAGTTTCCACATCTCAAACATAAAGTAAAATAAATTTAAAGCATAGTGTTTTTACCTCAAATAGGTACTAATTCTATATCAGCTGCTACTATTATTATTATTGTTCATGCATACCTTTGACTCACCTGTGTGTTCATTAAACCTATGAGTAAAACTAAACTGCGGCTTGCTGACCACTAATCCTGACTTCAGCTGTCATAAATATGTAAGATGCTGGGAACTTTATTTTTTTTGAAAATTAAGATTACAATCAGTGTCTTGTGGTATGTGTGTGTGTATGTGCATGAGAGAGAGAGAGAGAAAGAGAAAGAGAAAGAGAAAGAGATTGTATCCAAAATAGTTCTAATGGAGTTTTTGCATGTTCCCCAGTTAACTCCTTAATTCATTTATTCTTTTAATATCTTGTCTTTGTTTTTCCTTTGTTTCTTTTTCCCTTTGTTTCTAAGCAGAACTTCTTGAGAAGAGTGGATCCCAACCGGCGAGTACATCCTCATACACTGATCTCTTCTCAGCACATGGTAATCTGGCTTCTGATCTCACTGCTTCAGTCTTTGTAGGTTCACCTAAATACCCAATTTTTAAAAACAGACCATTGTCTCTATAGTGCTTGGCCTCTGTGAGTTAGAAGTCGTGGCATCTTTGATTACTCCATTCTTCCTGAGATTCCTCACTGCCTTGACTTCCACAATGCTGCTCTGGCCTGGCTTTTCTTCCATCCCAAAGACATCTCTGTGGACTTCTGTTCCTCTGTTGTTTCCTTACGTCACAAATGATATATGACCCCATATTTCATGTGGGTCTTCAACATCTTATGTTCTTGGCTCTGATATCCATCTTCCTTAGCTTCTTTTCCTCAATATTCTCACTGTATTTCTCTGCATGGTGCTTGTCATCATCTGGCATCTGGTGTACTTAATTATCTATTTCTGCTCTCCACAATGGTAGAAATATGATCCATTTTGTTATTTTCCAGAATCTAGAACAATGCTTGACATATAATATTCAAGAAGTGATTGTTGGATGAATGAATAATCAAATTGTCCCATTCATTCATTTATTGAGCGAATGTTTATTGCATACCTACTATGTGTCAAGCACTCATCTGGACACTGGGGACAAGATAATGAGCAAAGCAGACAAATTCTCTGCCCCCAGAGGGCTCATGTTTGAGCACAAAAACAAGATATATAACTGAAATTTAGTGTAGGCTAAATAATGATAAGTACCAAAGAGAAAAAATAAAGCTGAGAAGGAAAATGTGAAATGCGAAGTGGCGGTTGAAATTTTAGCTACAATTACACACAAAAAACAGCCCCACTGAGAAAGAAGATGGCTTTTAATAAACATCTATGGGAAGCAGGAAAATCCACCATGGGCATATCTGGAGGGGAGACTGCTCCAGGCAGAGAGATCATCAAGGGTAGCTCTGAAGTAAGAATTTGCCTGACTTAAAAAAGAACCAGGGGGCCTGTGTGCTTGAGGGGAGAACTCAGGGAGAGGTGAGGTCAGAGAGGATCAGAGGGCAGCAAGTTCTATCTGGTTGCTAGGTCATTGTCAAGGCTTGGGTTTTCACTTTGAATGAGATGAAAAGCAATTGTTAGTAAAGAGGGGAGTGACAGTACAACTTACTGTGTAGAGAACAGGCTGCAGAAGGAGGGAGAGGGCAGAGGCAGAAGTGAAGTGATTCATTTGGAGGCAGTTGTAGTGAGCCCCTGACCTCTGGCCCATACATCCTTCTGCCGAATGGACATTCCCACTTGCACAGCCTATGGTACCTCAACCTCAGCATGCTCAAAATTAAGGCCATAGTTGCATCCACCTTCCCCACAACTGCTTTTCCTTCTTGTTTCCTATTTCACAGAATATCATCACTGTGCATCCAGGCATCCGATGGGAATCTTGGAAGTCGTTCTGTCGTTTTCCCTCTTTTTCAAGCCTGCGTTAAATCAGCCCCAAGTGCAACGATTTTGCCTGCCTTCTCTTTGAAATCTTCTTCCTTTTTATTTCCTCAGCTGTCATCTTTAATTCAAGCCTCATCATTTACTGATTTCAGGCAATAGACTCCAGTAAGTACCATTCTCTTTATTTGTGTCCCTCTAATTTTCAGTCCACATTGCTTTCCACAGTGAATTTCCCAATATGTGAATAGATATGTCACTTCCTGTCTGAAATAAGAATGCCCATCAACCAATCAGTGGATAATGAAAATGTGGTATATATGTACTATGGAATACTATTCATCTATCAAAAAGAATGAAATAATGTCTTTTGCAGCAACTTGGATGAAATTGGAGAAGTTCATCCTAAGTGAACTAACTCAGGAATAGAAAACCAAACGCCACATGTTCTCACTTATAACTTGGAGCTAAAGCAAGGATCTGCAATGACAGATAATGGCATAATAGACATTGGAGACTCAGAGGGGGAGGGGGTGGAGGAAAAATAATCACCCATTGGGTACAATGGGCACAGGTGGGGGTAGTGGTACACTTAAAGCCCAGATCAAAAACTATTTGTACCCATTAAAGCTATTGAAATTTTTTTTAAAAAAAATTAATCAGTGTAATTCATCATATTAACAAACCAAAAAAAGAAAATCCATATGATCATTGAAATAAATGCAGAAAAAGCATTTGACAAAATACTGTGAATGCCATCTTCTCTCAGTGTTAATTTCCATTCCTTTATTATCACTGAGATCTGAAATCTAGCCTGGCTTGATGGTTCAGCCTGTAATCCCAGCACTTTGGGATTGCCTGAGTCCGTGGGTTCAAAACCAGCCTGGGCAACTTGGCAAGACCTCATCTTTACACACACACACACACAAAATTAGCCAGGCATGGTAGTGCACACCTGTAGTTCTGGCCACTTGAGAGGCTGAAGAGAAAGGATCACCGTAGTCCAGCAGGTCGATGCTGGGATGGCCATGAGTATGACACTGCAATCCCCATGTGCTGCATAAGCCCTTCCTCATCTCTCCTCTCATCTGCCTCTGCCCACAATACACACTTCCACGTGTTCTTGACGAATCATCATCTTTTAGGAGCTTTTTCTGATAAGGCCTGTAGGGATCAGTTCCCTTCCTGGATGTTCACATAGTATTCTATGTTTACTTCTCTTATTCCAATCATTTTTTTCCTTCTGTAATTTCTGCATTTGTATTGCACACACTTAGGTTTACATTCTGATGTTGCTTCTTCCAATTATGTAATTTGGGCCAATTTGAGCTCTCTGAACCACGTTTTCTCATCTTTAAAATGGTCAAACAGACATGTAGGACTGTTGTGAAGATTAGATGAGGAAATACTCACAGAGTATTAGGATTCGGTATAACTCCTAGCCATTAAGGACTCTTAATAAATATGAGCTCTTACTACAGTCATTTCTGCCAACAGAGAACTAATGAAGGTAAAATTAGGACAAGGTCAGCATCCAGAGAGGCATATCCAGAGAGGCAGGTAGTGATGAAAGAAAAGCAGAACTGGAGGCCCAAGGGACAGAGGCTGTCGTCAGCACAGGGCTCCCCTAATTAGACCAGGAGTGACCGTGAATCCAGACCCAGGAGGCAAATCTCAATTGAGGCTGTCAGGAGCTGGCCGAGAAGCCAGGTACAGAAAAGTAGGGCGGATGAGGGACACTTGTCGGGAAAGCGCTTTTCACACAGCTCTTCTGGCTGGAGGATTTGAAGTTACATGACTCCTCTGCAAGACATTGTTAAAAGTAGATGCTTGGTGTTATAGGTTGAATTGAGTCTATATATATATATATATATATAAAATCAAAAATCCTAACACCTATTCGCTCAGAATGTGATCTTCTTTGGAAACAGGGTCTTTATAAAGGGAATCCATTTAAGATGAGGACATTAGTGTGAGCTGCAATCTAATACAATGGGTGTCTTTATAAAATAAGGGAAATCTGGACTCAAAGACAGACATGGACAAAGGGTGTGAAGACAAGGAGAAGATGGTACTGTGTGTGCAGTGACACACAAGCCAAGGAAAGCCAAGGATTGCCATGGAACAGTAGAAGCCAGAGAAGGCAAAGAAGGAGTGTCCTCCAGGACCATCAGAGACAGCACGACTGCTGACGCCTTGAGTTCAGACTTGGCGCTTCAAGAACTGTGAGGCAATACGAGGGAGACCCTCCCAAAAACAGAGGCGAGCCCCGTGTAGAACAGGCTTCCACTACTAGGTAAGTATTCTAGGAACCCATTGATATCTGTGTACAGCTAGCGTTGTTATAAAAGGCTGCATTCAGCTCCAGTGAATTTTTTGGGAGGTTCTTTCAACACGTTTGCCCATTTCACGATGGATGATTTACAATTACTTCTCCCCACACAGCGCTGAGTGCTCAGCATTTTTTGACCCCAAACAGCATGACCCCCATGCCCCACCCTCCTTATTCTCTGATCTTAGCTGCCCACCCCCACCCCCTGGACATTTTTTTGTTTCCCCAGATGAATAAAGTCCTCAAAGGAAACGTTTTGCTGATGTGGAAGAGGTGAAACAAAAACAAAAACCAAAGCAAAAACAGCAGAAACACTAAAAGGCATCAAAATTGACAAGCTCAAAAACTGTTTTGAGCTGTGGAAAAAGTGTCTCAATAGATGTATTGCAGCAAACAGAACATTGTGAAGGTGACAAGTTTAAATAGAAGAAATATACAGTTTTTTATAAATAAATCCTGGGTTTGGGGAGGTCTCCCTCATACACTTCTGTTGTTTTAAGTCATTCAGTTTTTGGTACTTTGTCCTGGGAATCTTACTTATACACCTGATGATATAGAATAAGCCAGTTCTTCAAGCCTATGTAATAAACATCAGTGATGTAGTAAGCACTTTTCCTTTTAACATTTTCATGTTGTAATTGGCGAATAAAAACTGTGTATATTTATGACCTACAACATGATGTCCTGATATAGATGTGCACGCTGTGGAATGACTAATCAAACTAATTAACATATGTATTACTTTACATACTCATCACTTTGTGGTGGGAACATTTAAAATCTACTCTCTTAGCAACTTTTAGGTATACAATACGTTTTTATTAACTGTAATTAACATGTTTTACAGTAGGGCTCTTGAATGTATTCCTCCTCTCTAACTGAAGTTGTATATCCTTTGACCAGTGTGGGTCCAATCCCCACCCCATACCCCAGTCCCTAGTAATAACCATTCTACTTTATGGCAAAGCACGTTTATGGATTTTCATATTTAATCCTTCTAGTTCCAGGCTTTATGTACTACTATGTAAATGGTCAAACTAGGGCTTAATGAAATTAAACAACTTGTCTGGGTTCACACAGCCAGTAAAGGGAGGTCGCAATTTTGAATCCACTCCACCTGAGAGTTCTTAATCGCTACATATTATTTCCCTGGTGCATACAATAGGACACTGGAGCTTTGAGTAAATGTGAGACTAAACTCCAGTCCAAGGATACTGTCTTCTTAAAAGTGGTGCCAGCAAAATGGTGGAACCGGAGGTCCCCAGCTTGTGACCTCCCATAGAAACAATGATTTGGCAGTCATCCACAGACAAAAGCAATTTTGGGGGAGATGTGAGATCTAGGCAGGAGGTTATGAAACCCTAGTAGAGCTCAAGAGCAAGAAGGACTGCTTTGAGAAGACAGACACATACCGCATTGGGAGGCTCACTGACCATGGCTGAGCCAGAAGCAGCCCTGTTCCCCTGTGGACTCAGCTCTAGTCCTGGTTGCCTGTGGTCCTGCCACCAGCTCCACCCACCAAAGGACCTGAGAGGAGCCATTCCCATCTATTGATTGTTGAGTCTGCCAACCTCAGTCCTGACTATGAACCCTAAAGTAGTTCCATGACCCAGCTCC
Source organism: Tarsius wallacei (assembly GCA_963574415.1). Classification (NCBI taxonomy): domain Eukaryota; kingdom Metazoa; phylum Chordata; class Mammalia; order Primates; family Tarsiidae; genus Tarsius; species Tarsius wallacei. The sequence goes on along the minus strand of CAUYQG010048804.1, from coordinate 6,696 downwards.
AGCCTCATCCTACTGTAGTCTGCGAGCAGTCTTGCCCAACCAGGGATATGATGGGAGCCATGAACATCAACACCCTCCCTCATAGGCATGCTGACTTGGACATGGCTGTGGACCCTGATGCAGCCCTATTACTTGGTTGCAATCCTATCCTGCTGTAGTCTGGGGGCAGTTCTGCCCATCAAGGACCTTTAAGGAGCTATGCCCATTAGTTCTCTCAGTAACAAGCCCATTATCCTCAGACTTGACTGTGGACTATGAAGTATCTCTGTGACCCAACTACCGCCTCCCTCTATGGTCTTAGAGGCAGTCTTGCTTGCCCAAGGACCTGCCTAGGAACCTGCCTAGGAACCTGCCTAGGAACACCACAGGAGCCCATCCATGGAACTAGAAGTCACGCTGATCTGTATTATGCTATTTTTAAAAAAGGCTTTAGACCTAGCTCCAACACTGCTTGACCATGGCAGTCCCATCAGTCCAGAGTCTCAGTAAGAGAAGGTGTTTATCTACCAAACCAATCTGTAAAGACTGAAATATCTGTTTACTCTTTCAAATACACTGACACCAAGTCAGGGCTATGTGGATTCTAAAGAATTAGGCAAATGTGACACCACCAAAGAAAATTAATTAAGCACCAAGTAACCAATTCCAAAAAAGATGAAGTTCTATGAACTGCTTGACAAAAAAATCCTCAAAATAATAATTTTTAAGAAGCTCAATGAGCTACAGGAGAACACAGATAGGCAATCAAATGAAATAAGGTAAACAAATGTGAACAAAATAAGTTTTATTTTAAAAACAGAAGCTATTAAAATGAACCAAACAGAAATCCTGGAGGTAAAGAATATTGTGACTGAATTGCAAAAATCCGTAGAAAGCTCCACCTTTCTTTGATCATGCAGAAGAAAGATTCTGTAAACTCAAGGACAGATCACTTGAAATAGCCAGTCAGAGAAACAAAAAGGAAGAAGAATGAATAAGACTAAATACAGCATACCATATGGGGTACCATCAAACCAAACAACATATGTATTGCAGAAGTATGAAAAGGAAAAGAGAGCAAACTGAGTCTGAAAGCATGTTAAAGGGATTATCAATAAAGGTAACTGGTCTCAAAATAGGTGAAGTGGGGACCAAAGCGATGCCCAAACTTTACCTGTACAATGACCTTTTGTATACCTAACCCTGAATTTTACCCCACATCTTTAAAATAAAAGTTAAAAAAAAAATTTCATCACCTAAAAAAAAGGATTATACAAATGACCAAGTGGAATTTATCCTTATGATGAAGAATTTTTCAAAATATGCAAATCAATCAATATGATACCCACATTAACAGAATGAAAACAAAAACTACATGATCATCTTAATAGAGGAAAAACATTTGACAAAATTCAACATTCATTTTATGATTTTAAAAAACTCTCACCAAATTGGGTATAGAAAGAACTTAACAGCCAGGCTCAGTGGCTCAGCCTGCAATCCTGCACCTTGGGAAGCTGAGGTGAATGGATTGCCTGAGCCCGCGGGTTTGAGACCCAGCTGGGCAACTTGGTGAGACCTCATCTCTACAATAAATCAAAAAATTAGCCGGGCGTGGTAGCATGCGCCTGTACTTCCAGCTACTTGGAAGGCTGAGGCGGAAGGATCACCGGAGCCCAGCAGGTCGAGGCTGCGGTGGCCGAGAGTGGCCACTGCACTCCAGTCTGGGCAACAGAGTGAGACTCCAACTCAAAAAAAAAAAAAAAAAAGAACTTAACAGTGAAACCACTTATGAAAGCACACAAGTAACATCATAATCAATGGGGGGAACTCAGAGTTTTTCCTCTGAGATTCAGTAGAAGGCAAGGATACCCGTTCTCACCACTCATATTTAACATAGTGCTAGAAGTCCTCAGAAGAGCAATTAGATGAGGAAAAAAGTATAAAACATATCTACATTAGAAAGGGAGAAGTAAAATTAGCTCTTTTTTGCAGTTGATACAATCATATATATAGAAAATCCTTAAGACTCAACCAAAAAAAAAAAAAAACTATTAGAAGAAACAAATCTAGTAAAGTTTCAGCATACAAAATCAACATATAGAAATGTCTGTGTATAGACACAAATAATGAGATACACAGTTACACAGATTTCTATACACAGATAATGTGTATAGTAAATTTTTTTAAATTCCATCTACAGTAACTGGAAGCAAAACACTTCCTGGTTTCAAAATATTTTACAAAGCTACAGTAATCAAAATAGTATGGCATAAAAACAGACATATAAACCAATGGAACAGAAGAGAGATCACAAAAATGAAGTCAATTATTTACAGTCAGTTCATCCTCAACAAGGATTTCAAGAACACTCAATGGGGAAAGGATAGTCTCTTCAATAAATGATATTGAAAAAACTGTATATTCACATACAGAACAATAAAAAAATTGGACCTTTATCTCATACCACGTATGAAAATCAACTCAAAATGGATTACAGACTTAAATGTAAGACCTGAAATGTAAAACTTCTAAAACAAAGCATAGAATAAAAGCTCCATGGCATTTGTTTGATTTTGGGGGCGGGTATAACAGCAAAAGTACAGACATCAACAAAAGCAGAAACAGACAAGTGGGATTACAGTGAAGTAAAAAACCTCCTGTGCAGCAAAGGAGATGATTAACAGAGTGAAAGGTAGCCTACAGAATGGGAGAACATACTTGTAAACCTTGTGCCTGATAAGTGGTTGATATTCAAAATATATAAGGTGCTCAAGCAGCTCAAAAGCAAGAAGAAAAATTGTTTAAAAGTGGACTAAGGCCCTGAATAGATACTTTTCAAAAGACACACAGATGGCCAACAGTTACATGAAAAGTGCTCAGTGTCACTAAATATCAGGGCAGTGCAAATAAAAAACACAAGGAAATATCTCCTCTCAGCCGGGCTTGGTGGCTCAGCCTGTAATCCCTCGCCTGGGGAGGCTGAGGTGAGTGGATTGCCTGAGTCCGCGGGTTCAAGACCCGCCTGGGCAACCTGGCGAGACCTCATCTCTACAATAAATCAAAAAAATTAGCCGGGCGTGGTCGCGCCTGTAATTCCAGCTACTCGGAAGGCTGAGGCGGAAGGATCGCCGGAGCCCAGCAGGTCAAGGCTGCAGTGGCCGGGAGCGGCCACTACACTCCAGTCTGGGCGACAGAGTGAGACTCCAACTCAAAAAAAAAAAAAGAAATATCTCCTCTCACCTGTTAGAATGGCTATTACCAAAAAGACAAAAGATGGCAAGTGTGGGTAAGGATGTGGAAAAAAATAGAGCCCTTTGTACACCATTGGTAGAAATGTCAAAGCCATTATGGAAGCCCTATGGAGAGTCCACAGACTTAAAAATAGATGTACCATATAATTTGGCAATCTCAATTCTGATTGAATAACCAAAGTAAATTAAACTAGTATCTTGAAGAGATATCTGCACTCCCATGTTCACTGCAGTGATTTTCACAGTTACCAAGTTGTGAGTACAATCTAAATGTCTGTGAACAGGAAATAGGTAAAGAAAATGTGGTGTATACTTATAAATATACTTATATTTCAATATTTATTTAGTATAACTTTATTTTATTATAGAAATGTGGAGTTACAAGTCAGTGTTAGTTACATAAGTAATCAGGTGAAGTTTGGGCCCCCACCTGATCCTCACTTCCCCTGGTTTAAGACTAGGTACCCTTTGTGCTGTTTCGTGCACCGCCCCCCACCTTCCCCTGGCAGTGTCCCGCAACTGTTGATCCCTCCCTTGGGCTATTGTGGTTCATGTTCAGGTCCCACTTGTGAATGAGAACATGTGGTATTCTGTTCTTTGTTTCTGTGATAGATCGCTAAGTATGATGGTCTCCAACGCCATCCAGTTTGTTGCAAAGTCCATGATTTTGCTCTTCTTTATGACTGCATAATAAAGAGTATATGTACCACATTGTGTATATGTACCACATCCATCATATATATATGTACCACATTTTCTTTATTCTGTCCACTGTTGGCAGTGGGGTTGGTTCCATGTTTTTGCTATTGTGACTAGTATGGCAATAAACATCTATGCTGGTGTCTTTTTTGTAGAGTGATTTATGTTCCTCCGGGGATATTCCCAGAAAAGGGATTGATGGGTTGTATGGAAAGTCAATTTCTAGTTCGTTTAGAAATCACCACACTGTTTTCCTTAGAGGTTGGACTAGTTTGCACTCCCACCAACAGTGTATAAACCTCCCCTTTTGTCCACACCTGCACCAGAATCTGTTGTTTTTTGATGTGTTAATGATGGCCATCCTTACTAGCATTAAGTGGTATCTTCATGTGGTTTTGATTTGCATTTCTCTGATGATTAGTGAGGCTGAGCACTTTTTCCTTATATTTAAATATTTAAAGAAATCCTACCATTTTCAGAGACATAGTTGAACCTGGAGGACATTATGCTAAGTGAAATAAGTCAGACAGTAAAAGACAAACACTGCCTGATCCCACTTATATTTGGAATCTAAAATAGCTAAACTCATAGAAACATAGAGTAGAATTGTGGTTGCCAGGGGCTGAAGAGGTAGGGAAATGAGAAGATGTTGGTCAAAGGTATGAAGACTTAGCTGTGGAAGATGAGTAAGTCCTGAAGGTCTGGTGTACAGCATGTTAATCATAGTTAACAATACTATATTATAAACTTGACATTTGCTAAAAGGATAGATTTTAAGTGTTCTTACCACACTCATACAGAAACAATAACTGTGGAAAAGGTTGAATGTGTTAACCAGCTTGGTTGTAGTGAGCATTTCACTCTACATATAACAGCACAACAAGCTGAAATACAATTAAACTGTCCAATGACACATAAACATATATGAGGATCCCAGATCTATCTTTTTTAATACTAACCTTAAACTATACGATTAAACTGTACAATATTTATTTGTCAGTTGTAAGCCAATAAGGCTAAAAAATTTTTAGAGTCAAAAGCAACAAAAAGGGGCTATTGTCATCTAGTAAAAGACAGGTATCATCTCTGCGATGTGTCATTTTTCTGAATAATACTAAAGGCAGGCTGCTGTGGCAACCTTGGAAAAGAGTAGAGTTAGAATTAGATGATCTGGGTTCAAGCATTTTGATTAGATAAATGTATGACTTTGGGACTGACATCTAACTTTTCCATTTCTTTTTATGCAAAACTGCTTCCTGATGCTCCATCCTGTCTTTGATTCTCTTTTCATTCATTCATTCATTCATTCATTCATTCACTTATTCAACAAATGCATCCTGAACCATTACTATACACAAAAGAACAAAGCAAGGTATTGGGATCTCAAAAGGGAAAAGATGACACCTTCTGCTCAGAACTTCCAGTTCCAATCTCTGCACGTGTATTGCATGATTGTGGCTTGTGTATATGTTGATTATCCTGGGCTGACATCAAGGGCAAGTCTGATTGATTAGTATATGCAACAATTATGAGCACTGATTTTGGAAAAGACCATCCTGGGCTTGAGTCTTGGATCCCCGTGTGCTATTTGTGTGTCATTGGACAAGTGACCCAAGCTCTCCACACTTGAGTGTTCTCATTTGTAAAATGGGAATGTTAATATGTACATCACAGTGCCATTTTGAGGTAAAACGCACAAGGCAAATAGTTCAGTTCCTGTTAAATAGAAAAGCCTGAGGCAGCTGACATAATTATTTTATTAATCATTTGGTGTCTTTGGTATATTTTCCACAACATAATAAATACTAGCTAATAAATACTAACAAAATGACTACTACATTAGTAAAATAAGACCATGTAAGTGAAGGTATTTTATGAACTATTTGGTTATAAAATGTAACATATTGTCTGCAAAATCTGTATATGTACTTAATCATTCTCTGTTATCACTTCTTTCCTCATAGATAAAATTTAAAAACTATTCAGAATGCTGCTAAATTCCAATTTTCTGAAAACATTGGTGATTAGAAGGGATTGTCAATGTTTTCTCTACAGGACAGAAAGTTAATGTGAATAGCTAGTGCTTTGAGAGCTCATTTATATGTCAAATAAATCTAGGACTATTTTGCTTGAATCAGTTACTTAGTTAAAAATTAGTCTGACATAATTTTGACAGGTTAAATAATAACAATTAAAAAATTGAATAAATTGTTTGAAATAGGTATTGCTGCTTACATTATTTACTTCTGCCTTGAATATCCCTAAAAGTCTAAAATAAATCCACTCGTCTAAAGTTTGGCCTGAATGACACCTATTCCAGAAATCACGTATAACCACCAACCTAAAGTAAACTCCAATCTGTGTTTTTCTTATTCCTCTCACCATAGACCATGTTATATTAATTATTTCTTTTTTTTATAATCAGTATTTTTTATTATGATATTGTGGGGTACAGTCAAGGATTAGGTACACAAATATGCTTCGTTCAGGCACTCTTGTTGACAAGAGGTGTCTTCCCGTCCCCAGACAGATATTGACTACCATTAATCCTATCTCCCTTCCCCTTCCCCCCCATAGTTTCCCATCTCTGTCAGTCATTTTCTTATAGTATTATATTGGATGTTCTCACTATATGAGTGAGAACATGTGATACTCAGATCTTTGTTTCTGTGAGAGGTCACTCAGTATTATAGATTCTAGTTCCATCCAAGTTGCTGCGAAATTCATGATTTTGCTCTTTTTTATGGCTGCGTAGTATTCCATC
>CAUYQG010048801.1:0-15876 GCA_963574415.1 Tarsius wallacei | reverse complement strand
TTTATTTTTATTTTTATTTTTATTTTTTGAGTTGGAGTCTCACTCTGTCGCCCAGACTGGAGTGCAGTGGCCGCTCCCGGCCACCGCAGCCTCGACCTGCTGGGCTCCGGCGATCCTTCCGCCTCAGCCTTCCAAGTAGCTGGAATTACAGGCCTGAGCTACCATGCCCGGCTAATTTTTTTATTTATTGTAGAGATGAGGTCTCGCCAAGTTGCCCAGGCGGGTCTCGAACCCGCGGGCTCAGGTAATTCACTCACCTCGGCCTCCCAAAGCGCAGGATTACAGGCTGAGCCACCGAGCCCGGCCAAGCCTCTTTAAATATAATTCAGAGTTTGGTGTTTTTGTCAACATTAACAATTCAACTATTACAGACAAATGGAAATGCCCTCATCTCAAACATACTCCTAGCCTCCCATTTTTTTTCCCCCACAGGCAGCATTATTCTGTCTTTAACCCAGACTTAAAAATCTGTTTCATTCATATCTATTCATTTTCTACTGCATGTCAACTATGAAGGCATATATAGTTGAGGGAATGCAGTCTCAATTCCCTACCCCAGCTGAGTTTGATTCTTCTCATTCCAATGTGGCCACTCCCTTCGCTTTAGTCTCCAAAATTCAAACATTTTAAGCATAAAATTGGACTACTACCTTAAGATATTCGTAAACCTAAAGCTACCTTCAACTTTTAAACTTACTTTCTGCTTTTGCGTCTGTTTATCCTGTATTTAGTATCCTGTCTTTAAGCCTGTCACATTAGGCTTTGAGTTTCAGAAAGGCAAGAACAACAGTGCCTGGCAAAGATGCCCAAGATAAGTTTGTTTTTCTTCCTTCATTACCTCTGGGAAACAAGTTTATCTTATTTTATTCTGGATGTGAAGTTCTTCCTATCTAGCCTAAATCTATCCTGACACAATGTGAGACATCAGAATCCTTTTTTACGTGTCTACTCACATGAAAGATACGGTAGAAAAGGGGAAGTCAAAGAAAGAAAATGAGAAAAATTGGACACTTTAAGCGGAGTGCATTGCTGCAATCATCAACACCCCTAGAAAAGATTCGGTGCTGCCAGAGGAAGGGGGTGCACATAACATTAATAAGTGTACCTGTTCTCAACCAGGCAAAGTGGGGACCAAAGGGAGGCCCACACCTTACCTGTATGATGACCATTTGTGTACCTAATCCTGACTTGTACCCCAAGTCTTGAAAAAATATTTCAGTGCTCAGAACAAATGATCTTCCTTTTTTTGAAATTCAAATTAAATGATGTAGCCTAGGAGATAGTTTCATGAAAAAGAGGACAGTTTTATATCTTAGAGGATGGTGAAAGGATAATAAAGGATGATTTATTTTGAATTTGTAAAACCAAAGCAGGGCTCGGTGGCTCAGCCTGTAATCCCGCACCTTGGGAGGCTGAGGTGAGTGGATTGCCCGAGCCCGCGGATTCGAGACCCGCCTGGGCAACTTGGCGAGACCTCATCTCTACAATAAATCAAAAATACCAGCCCCTGCCGTCAGCTGCCTGATAGCACCCACGAAACACCACAGAGCTCAGGAGCTCCCAGGCTTTTGCCTTTTTGGTTGACAACAGGACCACATGCAGCGCTAAATCCGTCACTTAAGACTGCCACCTATCAGAAGGGAACAACTTGAGTCCACTGAATCCCTCTTATAAAGCACCAAAGAGGCCAATGTAGCCAAATCAACCCTCCTTATAAAATCTGGCAGGGAGACAACTGTGTTGCTAAAACAAACAAACAAACAAAACCCAGCTTACCTCATTGCACCATCAATACCCCCAAAATAACATCAGATAAACAGAAGATAGGAATTTTAAGCAACGCTTAAAAACAAGAACAGTCATAGGGTTAAGTACTATAAAAATACAGTTAAAAACAAGTAGATTTGTCCACACACAAATTAAAAATACTCTTTAGTAATTGCGACAACAGAAATGAAATGGCCAACAATACATAAATGTTATTTCTACAAGTATGACAAAGGTTTACTATTTTATTTTTCTCTCTTTTTTTTTTTTGAGTTGGAGTCTCACTCTCTCACCCAGAGAGTGGCTCTCGGCCACCGCAGCCTCGACCTGCGGGGCTCCGGCGATCCTTCCGCCTCAGCCTTCCGAGTAGCCGGAATTACAGGCGCGCGCTACCTCGCCCGGCTGATTTTTTTGATTTATTGTAGAGATGAGGTCTCGCCAAGTTGCCCAGGCGGGTCTCGAACCCGCGGGCTCAGGCAATCCACTCACCGCAGCCTCCCAAGGCTTGGGATTACAGGCTGAGCCACTGAGCCCGGCTGGTTTACTATTGTATACAATTAAAAGTAAACACAAATTAAAAAGAAAATCACTAAAATCAATAGATGAGTCAAATTATTTTAAAAGATGACAAGAAATTCTCTGAACAAATTATAACCTTTTTAAAGTTTAACTTTAGAAGAGAATATATCAAAAAAGAAAGGGGAAAGTGCAAACATTTTGTTGCTTGATGGTCTAAGTCACGGACTATCTATTCTAAAGTTTACCTTAATCGTTTAATTCCACCTACTTCTTGGTGGATTTTAATTTTTCTTCTGGGGAAAATTCAACTCTTAAGTAGCCGTTGAAATTGTTATATCACAATGTTTAGTCTTCTGTTTGTGACTTTAAAACCTTTGGTAATCAGAATATACTACATACTGACTGAAGCTTGTCCTTCACCAATCACTGATTTATTTTATTCTTTTCCCCTTTGAATCTACATGTTTCCGCTTTGTACTTAACAGTGTTTTTGAGCTACCTGATAGACAAACACTACACTCACATTATGTGTTACTTCAGGTGGGAAATCTGAGAGTTCTAAGCCATAAACAGACAGAGAAGGTCTTCAGGGACGATAGGAATTTAATCAACTTGAGCAATCAACCTGTTTTACAAGCTCCTGTCCTCAGCTTGTGTTGAATGTGGTTACCTAGCTGGTTAAATCCAGCTCCTGGCTTACCCAAGCAAGTTACAGATGACCCCAAGAGAACTTTCCTTATTACTATGCTAATGTCTCCACCCCAGGAAGATCTACGGCTTCATAATCCATGACATGTGACCGATATCTGGCATGATTCTCAGGGTCTGTGCAGCCAAGCTTCTTCCTGAACTTGCAAAGACACAACCCCATAAAACTCTTCTGTCACTTTCCCTTGGAGGAATACTGCTTTGGAGCATATTCCATTGTTCCCCTTACTTGTGACAAGTAATAAAACTCCTACTGATTAAAACCTGCATACTGATGAAGAGTGCTTGTCATTCATCAGGCAAAGGCGCCTTGATATTATTTTTGGATAACAGAACTTTAATTTGGATAGAAGAAAATATAATCAGGCATCATAATAGATTTAACGATATTTTGGCAATTTCATCATACTTGGATTAATCTGTGCCGTACAAATTGTTAGATCACAGGTGTTGAAGAGTCTGTGAGAACTGCCTTTTAGCAAGCAACAAGTTCTTGTAAACATAAAGTACTCCCACTTAAAGGCTTTTCTACCCAACTCAAGTGATTTAAATTCCCTGCTGTCAGGTAGTGCATTGAGGAGCATGTCCAATGAGATTGTCCCAAGTATCTCATTTGCTTCCTATTTCTAGAAATTCAGTCCTAACACACTCCTTCTAGGCTCAGCTTGGCTCATTAAATTTACCTTCTAAACTCTTTGCTGAAACTGCCTATATAAAATTAATACAGGGCCATGGGATAAAAAATGTAGAAGAGATATACGTCCTGCAAAGATGCAGCTAGTCTTAGAAATGTACACATCTGTTGGTTTGCACAGACACTTCAATAGAGAACAATTCTCTTCATGTCCTGACCCCTGGGGAGGGAGAAAGCTGCCTGAGGTTGATAAACATGTTGTCCCCAGTAAATGAGACATCAGATCTCATTGATGTCATCTTGAAGTATCATTAGATGAAGAGTATGAGTAGCTTTGATCACTGAGTAGCTTTCCTCCTGCATTCATTGTTTACCAGATTTGTAACTTCCCCAATGGGTCCTATAAGTAACAAACTCATAAACATAAGACTGATGTTTGAGATGTTTTTCAAATTCTAAATTTGGAAGACCTTCTGACACTAACTAGACCAGGACTCGTGAACCAGTGCAGGAAGACAATCTTTTCCTCCTTCCTCCCTCCCTCCCTTCCTTCCTCAAAAAACAAAATTATTTTCTGTGGCATGATCACGGCTCACTGCTGCCTTGACTTCCTGGGCTCAGGTGTTCCTTCTGCCTCTGCCTCTCAAGTAGCCGGGACTAAAGCCACATACTACCATGCCCAGCTAGTTTTTTAATTGTTTGTAGAGACACGGTCTCACTATGTTGTCCAGGCAGGTCACAAACTCCTGGGCTCAAGTTCAAATCCTCCTGCCTCAGTCTCTAAAAGTGCTGGGATTACAGGTGTGAGCCTCTGTGCCTGCAAGGAAGACCATCTTAACATCTCTGTGCTTCAATTCCCCAACCAATCAGCAGTCCTTAGTCCCCTGCTCTCCAAGTTACCTTTAAAAACTCTAGCCCCTGACTCCTTGGGGAGGCAGATTTGATAAATATTTCCCATCCCCCTCACTCAGCTGCTTTGCAATATTAAACTCTTTCTCTGATGTAATGGCTGCATCAGTCTTGGTTTTTCTTGGCAGTGGGCATAAGAACCCAGGTAGGCTGAACACTGCCATCTTCCAGAAGTTCTGGAAAAACAAAGCCGGCTGGCTTTCCATTACTACTGGTTCCAGCTTGCGGTGGCCATTGATAGAGACCCAGAAAGGAGTTTTAGAAAGCACAAACTAGTTCTGATTGAATGTCAATACAGCTAATGCTTGTTCCCCCGAATCCCTAAAGAGGGTGGCAGGTGAAAATATTAATAGTGATAACATTGAAAGAATGTTTGTTTCATACATGTCCTACATTGCATGTGAACAATTACAAAATGAACATATACTTGAGACTTAAGCATCTTTTAGTTGCCTTCCATTAAAAAATCATTCCATAAATAAGTGTTTGTATTCCGTAAATAAATTCCATAAATAAATATTCCTACTCAAAAGCATCTTAGGGCAGGAACAAATCAGAGAAGCTACTCTCTCATCACTTTGTTGTCCACTGTGACTGTGATTGTCCACCAGCCTGGCAAGTAGGTGACTTAGAGTAGAAGGATCTAGAGTGTCCTCTGGTGGCACGGCCGACCAGGCACAATGACCACTGAGTAAGCACCAGGCTTGTGGAGGAGTGCTATTGCAGGGAAGTATGGCTTCTTGGATGATCAAAATCCATTTGGAATTTTGGCTCTTTTGTGGCTATTGCTTTCTAACAGATAACTCGGCTGGTTGAGAAGTAGGAGTTGTTTATTATCTTAGCAGTTATGTGAAAACGCTTGCAGACAAGCCAAGGAACTAATTGCTAATTTTGCAGAGATGCAAATGTTCTGTCTGTAGACAAGGAAAGCCAAATTAATAAAAATCTCTCAAGTACTATCCTAAAGCAGGTCTGGGGAAAAAAACCACCTGACATGCAAAACTGGTGACATTCGATTTGGTTTAGATGATTATTCCAGTGAATAAATGAACATAGAGTGAGGAAACTAACGAGTTATCAGGTGAGAGTTAAGAACATGATGTCTAGAGAAGATTGCCTGGTTCAAATCCTGACGCTATCACTTAACAGCTCTGACCTTGCGCCGGTGACCTGGTCCATAATTTAGTTCTTCATCTATACAGTGAAGATGGCCATAATAGTAATGTTCACAGCTTGAAGGACAGTTGTGAGAATTAAAGTTGTTAGCATTCGTAAAGTGCTTAGAATGAGGCTGGCATAGTCTATGTGTGAGAGGGTGAGCTATTGTAGCCTAGCCCTGCATGCTGTTTTGTTACGTAAGCATAGGGCACACATTTAGCATGTCTTTATCTTTTTAAAAATTTTTTATAATTAGTACATTGCTCCAAGTTCATGTAACAGTACTAACAATAGAAGAATTAAATTATGATATGTTTCAGTAAAATTGCTCTGTATTTACATGACAATCCTCAGTCATCTATTAATATTTTTTTCCTGGTGAGTATTGATTATTTTAAGAATGTGATCACGACTCAGGACCAATGGAAAATAACCTTAGATGCTCTCAGTTTTGGTCACTGAATTTAGTATTGACCATGGTTTGTATTACAAAGGATCTATAAAGTAGTCATTTCTTTATAAAATTATATACTTTATTTATTAAAGTTATATAATTTATGGTCCTAAAAATGGTTATAAGTCAATGATTCTCAATAAAGTGTTCACAGACATAGTCTAATGGTTCTCTTGCAATTTTCTTTAATTTAGAGGTGATACTAAAAATTAATTTACCAGTAAGAAAGACAAAATATCTTGTTTACAGGAATAAATTACAATTGAACAATATTGTAATATAATAACACAGCACTTAGTCCTACTTGTTTTTGTTTCATTCTAATTTCTCATCAAAGTCTGGAGGATCAACTTACAAAAAAGCCTTAAATACATATTCCAAAATATGTTAGCAGAAAGGTATAGCAAGGCCTCATTGCCAATTGTTGACAGCGTCTGAAAAAAGTTGAGATTTTAGCATTTGAAACAATATTCTGTGAATGTGAGCTGCTTCAGATAAGGGTGACCTGTTTAGATATCAATATTTAAGTCATCTGAACTCCTCAAACAGATAAGAAAATAAATAAGTGAAAAGACAATTAGATTTTGGGTGATACACTTAGGAAACATGTATTATTACTGTCCATCTGCTCCTCTCAAAACTGCCTGGATGTGTTTCCTAGTGGCAGAAGGTGAGACTAGGCAAAAATCTCACAATTGTCAGTGTATGGTCCCACTGAAGGCAACAGTAATTATCTTGCTAAAGTAAGTGTGGTGTTTCAATTATTGGTAATCAAGTTTACGATACTCTATTTTCTCCCTTCAATTTGACATCTAGGAATACTGGCTATAAAAGCAACAATTGCTTTAATAATTAGGGCGTCAAAGAGAATATGAAATTAACCTTGTTTCCTTGAAATTGGCTAATATTCACATGCAGAGTGCATCAAGCCTCTTCATCTTACATCTACCACAAAGACTTTTTGAACTGAGGGATGATGGATGAAAAATCTATTATGAACATGTAACTTTTTTCAATTATTCAGATTTTATACATACAATAATTATTTGATGGATTATCTCTATAATTAATGACTTAATACCTATTCTCTTAATTAGTAGACAGTTTATCAGGGAAACGAAAAATTAGTAGATATCTTTGAAGGGCACTTTTTTTTAGTTGTGGTTTAGATACAAAGCATGACTTCAACATTCATCTAAGCTTCAGTATTCTAAAATTCAAAACTAGTATAAATCATTAGTAGAGTTGTATAACATCCAATTGATGTTTGAATTTCTGAAGAAATGGAAAACGTTACTACCACCCAGGGCAATTCATTCTATCTTTTCATAATTTCTGATTCTAAAATATTCTTCTTTTAATTCCAAGTCATTGGTTTGCTTGAGGCACACAGAATAATTTTGATTCATCTTTCATAAGGAAAACCTTCAAATATAGGCAATAACTATCTTAAGCTTCTCAGTTCCACCATTAATTTAGATAAATAATTTAACTTCTGTATGATAGACTGAAGAAAAATATCGAAAATGCATGGTGGGCATTCTGAAATCCATAAAGTACAACTCAGAAATTAGTTAAGTGAATGTTTTGGAAGCAGGTAATTTTAAAATTAACTCTTTGAGCACTTTTCAAATTAAATTTAAGAAAATCCTAGATAAAATATTGGGTCATAGGACAGTTGGGTTCTGAATAAACCCAACTGAATAAACCCAACTTCATCATATTAGAAGATGATGAAAGAATGAATCACTTTGGACAGTTGTTGATAGGCAGAATCAAATTTCGAGCAAGTTTCAGAAATTGAAGCAAATGAGTTTTTTTTTAACCTAGTTTGATATTGAATTATGTTTTATCTTGTAAAAAATAATTGAGACAAGAGGATGATAAAACTTGCACCACACAGACTCCTCGGTCTGGAACAAGATAAAGTAGAAACACTTCTTTTCTACCATAAAGTACAGTGAAAAATCTTTAAAATCATACATAAAACAAACATAAGTTTCTGAAAGGTGGAGAGAAGGCAGACCAGCTAGGAGCCACAGGGCACATTGGCAAGTTCCTTGAGTTTTCTTTTGCCTCATACATATCAGACTGGGTGCTGGAGAAGCTGGCAACACAGAAATTCCAAGAGAGTACAGACAAAAAAATAAAAAATAAAAATCTCTGCCTTGAAAAGTTTGCTCTGTGAAGTGAGAGGATCAAGAAAGGGAAAGCCTTATTAAGACAGAGAACGTTAGATAATAGTAACCCACTCAAGCCAAGCATAATGGAAAAAACCACACTCCTGTTAGCAAAAGTATAGTGGTCAGGTTATATTTTCACCCTTGCTTGAATGTTATGAGGCAATCCTTCCCCTGTGCTGTGGTAGTGTCAGAGAAAATTGAGTGAGAAGCCAGCTTCACTCCCACTAAGGAGTAGTGAGGTATACCTTTTAAAAATGTCAGCAGAGGCTACTTGGATTTCTACCCTAACCAACAATAACAAGGCAGTGCCCACCATTCCTAGTATAGTGTCAGAGGAAACCTGATTAAACAGAAGATTTAAATAATATCTTGAGTATCACAAATGCCCCCCCAAAATTTGAAAATCACTCCTCATAAAAAGAACAAGAAAAATCTCAACTAGAATGGGAAAAGTCAGCCAACAGACACCAATACCAGGATGACATAGGTGTTGGAATTATTAGTCAAAGATTTTACATATTTACCATAAAATACTTCAACAAGTAATTACAAACATGCTTGAAACAAATGAGAAAATAGAAAGTCTCAGCAAAGAAATAACAGATATAGAGAAGAACTAAATGGAAGTTTTGGAAGTAAAAAAAAAATTCAATAATAAAAACAAAAAGCTAATTAGACAGGATCAACAACAGAATGGAGATAAAATAGAAGCAAATAAGTGAAATTTGAAAACAGAACAGCAGAAAATATCCAATCTGAACAACAAAGAAAATAGGAAAAAAAAAAAGAAAAAAAAGAAAAAAAAAGAGCCCCGCCTAGGGGCTCTACAAGAGACATAGCATTTACCTTGTCCAAGAGAAAAGAAAGATTATGAGATTATGTTTGAAGAAATGATGACTGAAAATATCCTAGGCTTGAAAAAAACATAAGCCTATAGAAACAAGAAGCTGAGAACATTCATAACGAATAAACCCAGATAAATTATCTTTTAAAATCACATACTTTATTTGAATAGTTTTAGGGATACACAAGTTTTTTTGCAGGGGCGAATTATGTGGCTGCTTGTATAGTGGAGAAAAGGTCTGGGCTTTAAGTGAATCCATCACTCCCATTAGTGCACATTATACCCTACGGGTTATTTTTCACCCCTCCTTCCCTTTCTATCACCCACTGCTAAGTCTCCAATTACCTATATGTCATTCTATATGCCTTGGCAATTAGCTTAGCTCCCACTTGTATGTGAGAACATGCAGTATCACCCAAAGAAAGTCTGTGGCAAGACACATTATAACCAAACTCCTGAAAAGTAAAGACAAAGAAAAAAAATTCTTGAAAGTAGGGAGAGAATCGATACCTTATCTATATGGGGAAATCAAGTCAAATATTTCTCATCAGAAACCATGGGGGCTAGAAGGAAGTGCTAAGAGAAAAGGACTGTGAAACTTAATTTTATATACAGCAAAAATATTCTTTTTAGCTATTAAGGGGAAATCAAGACAAACAGAGATAATGAAAAACAAGGAGAATTTGACTCCAGAAGACCTACTCGAAAAAACAGCAAAAGGAAACTCATGAAACAAAAAGGCTATGATAAATGAAGGAATATTAGAACATCAGGAAGGAAGAAAGAGCAAAAGAATTATTTAAAATGTGTGCATACACAATAGAATATTCCTTTCTTGCATTTTTAAAAATTATGTTTGTGGCCTAGGGCAGTGGCTCATGTCTATAAACCCAGCACTTAGGGAGGCCAAGGTGGGAGGATTGCCTGGGTCTAGGAGTTTGAGACCAGCCCAGGCAATGTGGCAAGACCTCATTGCTACAATAAATCAAAAAATTAGCTGGGCATGGTAGTGTGCAGCTGTAGTTTCAGCTATTTGGAAGGTTGAGGTGGAAGAATTGTCTGAGCCCAGTAGGTCAAGGCTGTAGTAACTGTGATTGTACCCCTGCACTCCAGCCTGGATGACAGAGTGAGACTCCAACTCAAATAAACAAATACATAAATACATTAAAACAAAAATAAATAAATAGTAAAATAAAATTATGTTTGATGATCCAAGCAAAAAAGGCATTGTCTGGAGTGTCTTTCAAAGTATGTAGAGCAAATATTTAGGACAATTATGAAAGGTGAGGATAAAGGAATTTAAAGGAAAGTAAAGTTTGTACTCTTCATATCAACTGGTAAAATGTCAACACTAGTAGATTGTGTAAGTTATGTTTGTATGAAATAATTCTTCTAACAACCACTAAAAAAAACTAAGCAAAGAGCTACACTCAAAAGTGCTATGATAAATTCAAATGGAATTATTTAAAGAGGTACAAAATTATACGCGGCAGAAAAAGAAACAAAGAAAACATATAAGCAAAGAACAGAAGGAAAAAACATAAAATAAACAGTAAAATTGTAGATGCAAGCCCTTATATAGCTATAATTATATTAAATATAAATGGTAAAAAAAATTAAAAGACAGAGATTTATAGAGTGGGAAAAAAAACCCTGACCCAACTATATATTATTTGAAAGAAACTAACTTCAAGTGTAATTGTGTAAGAATATTGAAAGTAAAATAATAGATAACATATATCATGCAAACATTAATCAAAAGACCATAAGAGTAGATATATTAATATCAAATCAAGTAGATTTTAGAACAGAGAAAATTACTAATGATAGAGAGGGATATACCTAAGGTAAAAGTATCAATTCACCAAGAATACATTGCAACATTATGTCACCAAACAACAAAGTTGCAATGTATGTGAAACAAAAAACTGGTAAAATTGAAAGAAGAAATAAACATATTCAAGTTAGAGTTGCAGACTTCAATACTCCTTCTCAACAACTGATAGAGCAACTAAATAACCGAGTGTGCCTGGCATGGTAGCTCACACTTGTAATCCCAGCACTTTGGGAGGCTGAAGTGGGAGAATTGCTTGAGGCCAGGATTTTGAGAACACTCTGAGAAACACAGTGAGATCTTGTCTCTACAAGACACTTTAAAAATTAGTTGGGCATGATGGTGCATGCCTGTAGACTCAACTACTTAGGAGGCTGTGGTGGAAGGATTGCTTGAGCCTTGAGGGTCTAGGATACGGTGAACCATGATCATGCCACTGCACTTGAATATCAGCGACAGAGTGAGACCCTGTCTAAAAAAAAAAAAAAAAAAAAGGAACAAAAACAAGTAAATAGAAACTCAGCAATGATATGGAAGAATTTAACAACTTCACCAACCAACAGGCTGTAACTGACATTTATAGAACAGCCCACCTGACTGAATACATAGTCTTTCCAAATATACATGAAACATACACCCAGATAAATCATATCTCATATCTTGGTGCATAAAATGAACTTCAAACTTTTAAAATAATTGAAATCATAAAATAACTGAAATTGCCATTACACTATGGTATGTTCCTTGACCATAATGAAATCAACAGAAAGGGAACAGAAAAATCTCCCCAAATCTGGAAACTAAACAACACATTACTGAATAATTCATGAGTTTGCATTATAAATTAAAGAAAAAAATGAAAAGGGAAGAGTGACACTCAATCCCTACAATGGGGCTGACAGACCCCTCCCTACAACAATGTATAGTAAGTTTTAAAACTTTATATTTTCCTGATGCTGCATTATCTCCCAACTACGCTGTGAGCATTCTGGCCAGGCAACCAGACACCTCAGTGTGGTGAGGCTGGTCTCTGCTGCAAGTTTTCCTTCTTGTCTTTCCCTGACTGCAACCTAGTGACATTCAAACACACAAGTAAAGTCCCTTCAGGCAATTTGCTTGTGTATGCCACCCTAATCCCAAGTAAAGGCCCTTGCTCATGGGTTCTCACTCCCTCTTAGTTCCCCACCTGCTTGATTAAGCCTGTTCCTTGAGAGCTCCTCTTATATGGCTCCTGTGTGGTGTGCCATGCCTCCTTTTTCTAGAACCTGTGAGTGTAATAAACCCTTTAATTTCATATGTCTCTCAGTATAATTTCCTTGGCTACTTTGGACTGATCCTTAAAGACCCTGTGAGGAAGGGGACTTACTCCATTGTTTACGACAGAGTCAAATAAGAAATCTTAAGGAAAATTTTTTCAAAATACATTGAGCTTAGTGAAAATGAAAATAGTACATATTTAAATCTGTATGATGAAGCTAAACCACTGTTGAAAGGGAAATTTACACAACTGAATGCTTACCCTAGAAAAAAGAAACATTTGAATATCATTGACATGAGCTCAGGTTTATCACTGTAGACCCTCAGACATCAAAAAGATATTAAGGGAACACTATGAACAAGTCTAGACACATGAATTTGACAACTTAGATGAAATGGAGCAATTATAAAAACATAAGCTACCACAACTTATCCAAAATAAAATAGATAATTTAAATACCCCTATAACTGTTAAAGCAATTGAATTCACAATACAAAAACTCTCCCCCAAATCTGCATGTGCATTTGATTTTCTTGCAAAATTCTACCAAACATTTAAAGAAGAATTAAAGCCAGGCTCGGTGGCTCAGCCTGTAATCCTGCGCCTTTGGGAGGCTGAGGTGAGTGGATTGCCTGAGCCCGCGGGCTCGAGACCCGCCTGGGCAAGCGAGACCTCATCTCTACAATAAATCAAAAAATTAGCCGGGCGTGGTAGCGCGTGCCTGTAGTTCCAGCTACTTGGAAGGCTGAGGTGGAAGGATCGCCGGCCCCAGCAGGTCGAGGCTGTGGTGGCCGGGAGCGGCCACTGCACTCCAGTCTGGGCAACAGAGTGAGACTCCAACTCAAAAAAAAAAAAACAAAAAAAAACTACAATGAGATATCACCTAACTCTGGTAAGGATGGCCATTATTAATAGGCCAAAAGACAACAAATGCTGGCATGGGTGTGGAGAAAAAGGAACGCTTCTACACTGTTGGTGACAGTGCAAGCTAGTTCAACCTTTATGGAAAGCACTATAGTGATTCCTAAAAGAACTAAAAATTGACCTTCCTTACAGTCCAGCAATCTCTCTCCTGGGAACATACCTGGAGGAACATAAATCCTTCTACAAAAAAGATACTTGCACACACATGTTTATTGCCACACTATTCACATTAGCAAAAACATGGAACCAACCCTACTGCCCTTAGAAAGTGGACTGGATAAAGAAAATGTGGTACATAAACACAATGGAGCATTACACAGCTATAAAGAAGAACAAAATCATGGCCTTCACAGCAAATTGGAGGCAGTTGGAGACCATCATACTAAATGATCTATTACAGAAACAAAGAACTGAATACCACATGTTCTCATTGATAAGCAGGCCCTGAACATTAGTCACATTAGCACAAGTTGCTGGGCACTGCTAGGGGAGGGAGGGAGAGAGAAGGGTGGGAGGCATGTAACAACACAAAAGGTGCCTGGCTCACTACTAAGGGAGTGAGAGCAAGGTAGAAGCCCAGTTCACTTGCATGCAGCCTATTTATGTTAATTCTCACTTGTACCCCCATCTCTGCAATAAAGTAAAATTTAATTTAAAAATTGAATATCATTTATAATTTTAACAAAATGTATGCATATATTTATATGTATATTATAATTATATATTTCTTTATATTTAAAACCAAAAAATCTAAAGTACACACTATTTAAAAAAAATCTATAGAATGCTTTTGTAATTTGGTTCCAATAATTAACTAGAAGTTCTAAAACCTGGCTACTCCATATGTTTATACAGTGAGCTATCTGAAAATGCAGATTTTGAATTTTGAATCAGAACACACAAAGCTCTGATTCAATATATCTGGATGGTCCCTAGAAGCTTTGTTTTATTTTTGTTTTTTGTGGGTTTTTTTATTTATTGTAGAGACAAGATCTCACCAAGTTACTCGGGCTGGTCTTGAACCCTCAAGGCTCGGGCAATTCACTCGCGTCGGCCTCCCAAAGTGCTGGGATTACAGGCTGAGCCACCGAGCCCAGCCGAAATTTTGTTTTAAAAAGATATATATTTGATTCTAATGAATAGTTGATTTTGGGATTCCTTTCCCTAGATTACAAAGAAGATCTAAATCTTCAAAGTTAGATAGCAAAAATTATATTTTCTGACAACATTGGAATAAAACTAGAAAATAATTTTTTAAAAATTATTAAAATAGGAAAACTCTTGCTAACCAATACATAATATTACAAGAAACTACATGGTCAAAAAAAATTTGAAATCTCAGTTTATTCAGAGAGAAACAGTAATAGAAATAAGATATTAATATGTATGGAAACATATTTAGAAATATCAAATAACTTAAATCTCTTAATTTTATAGACCATATAGATAAGAAAACTAAATCAGCAAACATTTTAATTTAAAGCAAACAGTAAACCCAAGGGAACCAGCAGGAATAGTGTGAAAATAAAAACTAAGTAAGAATACAAAAACCTAAATTTAGGGGCTGTTTCATAGAAAAATACAATATAATGGAGGAATTTCTTGCTTGTCTAAACAAGAATAGGAATAAGGTAAAACTGTAATTGAATTATCATTATAGACGAGAAGAAGAATATAAGCAAATTTTTAGATGCATATTTCTAAATAGTTAGTTAAAAATATGTACAATTAATGCAAGTAAATTCTAAAATCTCAATGGAGTATACCGACTATTAGAAAAATATTAGTCAAAATTCAATTATGAAATTTTGGGAATTTCCTATAAAAAAATAAAAAATGTCGAAAGTGTAATTTCAAACACTATGCAGTATCATGTGGTTTTACTCTGGAAGTTAATTCCAACTATAAATATAAAAGTTAAGAATGTCTAGTCAGTGTCTCATTTGAGACTTTTTGTTATTATGTAATGTCAAAATAAGTCTTATGTCCACCTGTAAGAATAAATGTGCTATTTTCATAGCCAACAGACTATTTTTAAAAGACAATTAATGAAACCGCTCTAACCAGGTGCAATGATTATAATAATTTACGAGCCAAAACAATTAAGGTGATATTGTGACACCTATATCATACTAAAAAACTATATCAAGAAAATTGAATCAAAATCTAGAAAATTATACCAAAATATGAGACTTATAATGAATAATAAAGAAGATATTTCAAATTTAAGAAAAGAATGATTAAAAAAGGGTTGACCACTTGCAAATTAAAAAATCAAATTATATTTTATTTAACACAAACTAAAAATAAAACAAGCAATTTAAAGAGCAAAATATAAAAATAAAACAGCAGTAGCCTTCAATAAAATGTTTAAAGATAATGAAAGAATAAAAATAGAGGTGCATTATTATTATTATTATTATTTTTTGAGTTGGAGTCTCACTCTGTAGCCCAGACTGGAGTGCAGTGGCCGCTCCCGGCCACCGCAGCCTCACCCTGCTGGGCGATCCTTCCGCTTCAGCCTTCCAAGTAGCTGGAACTACAGGCGCGCGCTACCACACCTGGCTAGTGTTTTGATTTATTGTAGAGATGAGGTCTCGCTTGCCCAGGCGGGTCTCGAACCCGCGGGCTCAGGCAATCCACTCACCTCAGCTTCCCAAAGGCACGGGATTACAGGCTGAGCC
>CAUYQG010048799.1:0-30293 GCA_963574415.1 Tarsius wallacei | reverse complement strand
TAAAATATTCATGCCAGAAATTCTCAATCTCAATTTATAGGATCACCTTCTTTTCCAGTTTATCAATGAAAAACTAAGAAATCATGACTTCTCTCTCTTCCTCCCAACTTGCTGAATTTACTTCCTCATTGCAACTTTTATCTCATGAACTCTTTCAGATTTGTCATTTCTTGCCCTTGCTTACTGACAACAAGCTAACTGAAAGCAATATTTTTGTCCCATAATTTAATCCTGAGCTGAGTTCACAGTAGCTCTCCTACTCCTTGTCCTGTCTTGTCTTGTCTCGTCTTGTCTTGTTTTGTCTTATCTTATCTTATCTTATCTTATCTTATTGTGTTGTAGGCAGAATCTTGCTCTTTTGTCCAAACTGAAATGCAGGAGTGAATTATAGCTCAAACACCTCTGTTCAATCAGTTCTCCTGCCTTAGTCTCCCTAATATCTAGGATCACAGGTAAGCAACACCATGCCCAGCTATTTTTTTTTCTTTTTTTTCATTTATTTATCTATTTATTTTTATTTATTGTAGCAACCGGGTCTCACTATGTTACCCAGGTTAGTCTGGAACTCTTGGGCTCAAGTGATCCTCCTGCCTCTGCTTACCAAAGTAAGTGTGAAAAAAAAAATCCTAAAGGTAGCAAGAGAGAAATGTCAGACTACCTACCTATCTAGACCAATATGAATCACTCCTGACTTATCTGCAGAAACACTACAACCCAAAAGTGATTGGAGTCTAATTTTTAATGTTCTTAGAGACACGCAATTTCAAACAAGAATTTCCTACTCAGTCAAGCGACAGAAATTAAAATCCCTTCCAAGCAACCAATCCCTAAGGGAATATGCTGCCTCCAGAGTAGTTCTACAGGAAGATATTGAGCATAGAAAAAAAAAAAGAATTACCATGCACATCACATCACAAGAGTATAAGCACCCAACATAGGAGCAGCAGATTTTATAAGAAACTTTTACTTAGCAATTTTTTTCATTTTTCACTGATTTAAAAATAACATAATATTTTTGAGGGAGATTCATGTGAGAGCAAAGCAGCAGCCCCCAGATTTAAACATATATGCACATACACATATTTAACAGATTATTGACTAGCTTTACCTTTTCTTTTTTTTTTTGAGTTGGCGTCTCACTGTCGCACAAACTGGAGCGCAGTGGCCGCTTCCGGCCACCTCAGCCTCGACCCCCTGGGCTCCGGCGATCCTTCCGCCTCAGCCTTCCGAGTAGCCGGAATTACAGGCGCGCGCTACCACGCCCGGCTGATTTTTTTTATTTATTTATTGTAGACATGAGGTCTCGCCAAGTTGCCCAGGCGGGTCTCGAGCCCGCGGGCTCAGGCAATCCACTCACCTCAGCCTCCCAAAGGTGCGGGATTACAGGCTGAGCCACCGAGCCCGGCTCTTTACCTTTTCTTAATACCCCTTAAGTATAAATATGAAGAGCAAAACACTTCCAAGTATCTGAAATAATACAGATTATTGATACTATTTTAAATGAAACTGAAATGTATCAATGGGAAGCAATAATTTTAAGGTTGATTGAATAAAATCCAAAGAAAAAGCATTTATATAAGTTATTTCAAATTAATGATATTCAAGAACATAGCTGGGCAACCTCTTTGGGTCCCCTCCCACGTGGGAGCTTTTCTGTCCTCTCAATAAATCCTGCTTTAAAAAAAAAAAAGCTGATCAGGATTTCTATCATTACAAGATTCATTTCAAAAATAAGTTTAACTTTTATCTTTTATAGTGATTTGTCAAACTCGGTAAGCACTTAGCTTATCTGATTAATTGTGATTAGTAATAATTATTAACAATATAATTAAGATTAATTATATAATATTATACAATTATAATGTTACCTAAATGTTGAAAAGGTATGGAATGCTTTATAACCTTATTGTCAAATGAAATAAACTTTAAAAGTTGCAATATATACACATAAATATATACAGTATACATGGCTTCTTCCTTGGGTCCCCTCTCACTGTAAGAGCTTTTCTGTCTTCTCAATAAATCCTACTTTCTCCAAAAAAAAAAAATGTATACATGTAAGAGTTCTATATAAGAATTATAAGAATTATAGACTGACTCATTAAAGACTTTCAATTATACAAAAACATTAAATTATATATAGCGTTATACATTTAGGGCCAAAATAATTATACTATCATTTTAAAATTCATTTCATTTTGTTAGATAAATCCCACATGAACAAATTGATTAAATATTATTTAGGCTATTAGGAGATAAGTATTTAAAGGAAGTGCTATGGAACCAAAGTTTGAAGGTGCATGGAAAATGTAAAATTCTGAATGTTAAAAAAACTCTCATGCATTTTTTTTTAGACTGGATGGTGATAGATATCAAATAAATCTGGTATTTAGATTCCATAGATTACATTTTTTTTAATGATGCAAGTTTTATTTTTAAATGTCAACATTTATAACATGACAAAAATTATATGCATTGAAACTATTTAAATTTACAATGAAAAAGTTTAGATAAAACCTACAAATGTGTAAGAGGAAGCATAGATTTTCAAAATTTTATTAAATGCAATATGAGCAAACATGATATAAAAACATAGTATGAGCTCTGAGCATATAATTTTTTTTCCACTAAGGATTTTTACATATGTCATTCCATAGGAACTGATAATTTCCAGGGAAAGCTGTCTTACAATCTTTTTCAGGAAATTATTTCCATAAAGTAGAACAAAATTATGAACTTCTCAGCAACTTGGATGAATTTAGAGTCTATAAAACTCTGTGATCTATCACAGAAACAAAGAACCGAGTACCTCATGTTCTCACTCATAAGGGAACCCTGAACATTTACCATAATACTATAAGAAAGGGATTGGTAGTAGTGGGAAACTCCCAGGTGGGACTGGAGGCCCACACAACATCAATAAGGGTAGCTGATCTCAAATCAGGTGAAGTGGGGACCAAGGTGAGGCCCAAACTTTTCTTGTCCAATGATTACTTATATACCTAATCCTGAATTGTACCTCACGTCTTTAAAATAAAAGTAAATTAAATGTAAAAAACTAAATTAAAAAAAATAAAAATAAAGCTTGTCAGCAAATTATCTTCCCCATATAATAGTAAGAATTTAAATAAAATTATAATATTTCTTTTTAAAAATATAACTACTATTAATTTTTTCCATTAAATAACGCCATATGCACATACAAAATTTATTTTTGGTGCTTACTTTTTCAACCCTTTAATTCATCTATCTAGTTAAGTCTAACTTTTCAAGAATCACTAAGAAATCTATGAAGCAAAATTGAAATTCTCTTACTTTCTACTTGAAAGCAGTATATAGGATTTGGGGCTTTTATAATGCCAGATAAAGCTTAAATGAGGTTTTAAAATCAGATTACTTTATAGGTGAAATCCTGAGCTTCTTTGAACTAGAGCTTACTATGCTCTTCACCCACATGAATGTGTATTTAATTCACAGAGGAAAACAGAAGATTTGTTAATTAAAATGGCTTATGAACTCCATGTTAACAGTCAACTTACAGAAGAAAGGAAGCATTTTTGGGGAATACCTAATAAGCTATTTGAACACGAAGCACTAGTGACCTTCTAAAACACTAGCAAAGTGAAGTTAGTATCTAAATTTACAAAAATCAAACAATAACTGAAAAACAAAAGAATTGATGTATGAGACAAGAAATATAAGAAACATGAGACAAGTTAAACAACTTCTAAAAATAGTGTCTTAGTGAACCTAAGGGTTAAAATAATGATAATGATAGTAAGTAACATGTTAAAACTCAATATATTTTAGTACCCAAAAAGAGTTGAAGTAAATAAAAAGATTAAAAAACTCTCCACAGCCATATAGCACCCCCTCATACCCTTAATAAAGACTTTATCCTTCAAAATGCTTGCTTAGGGAGGATTATTAAATATATGGACTGATTCTGCAACATGTAAGGTTAAAAATATTTTACACCTGACCTGGATTTCTAAATGTAATCAACAAGTATGTCAGAATCGTTTTATTAGCTTTTATAATTACTTGATTATCCATCATCAATAACTCCCTGATACAAACCAAAATAATATTCTACAGAAGATAAAATGTTGGTAAACAGCAAGCAGCATATTTTACTGTTAAAACATTTAATTTGAGCTTGAGTCTTCCATATTATCCAGCATCTAACTACTAATTTTGCACAACAAATAACCCAAAACTAGTAACTTAAAGTACTCATTTTATTTGTTTGTTTGTTTTCATGGTTCTGACACTCGACGGACCTCAGCTAGGTAGTTATTGATGCAGATATTCATGCAGCTGCAGTAAATGTGAGCTGGGGCCAATGTTACTATAGAGGCTTCCTACCTCATGTCTGGTAGTTGATACCTGTTCTGTGCCCACCAATTAGAACACCTAACTGCAGCTACCTAGCTGCCTCATAGTATAGTCAATGTGCTTCAAGATATACAGGTGAAAACTACATAATATCTCTCCTCTCATAGTCACAAATCCGCTCAGATTCAAGGGAAAAGAACAAAAAAATACTCATTTTTTGAAGAGAGGAATATCAAAGAATTTGGGGTCCATGTAATATATCAACAAATTCTTTCCACATAAAAAGTTTGGAATCCAGAAGAGGTAAAACTTACTTATCATCTTAGATGATACAAGATCACTTCATATATTTGATGATTTTCCCCTTGCAACCAGGTATATTGGCCTTCTGAGAAAGGGGAGAGCTTTCGCCAATCAAATAGATATAATACTGACAGATTAAATTATCTCATAAAATTCAAAATAATTTTTAATTTTGAATGACTTTCAATGTCTCATCTAAAGTTTCATTCTACTATTGTTATCAAGCACAGCTTGAGGTCCAGCATCTTGTCACCTAAATTAAATCCAGGTTGAGATGAGGCTGTTGACTTCAGTTTGTGGAAAATAGCTCCTCTGATAAAATTCCCCTCAACCTGAAGACTTGTGAACTAAAAAATACAAGTTATCTGCCTCACACAAGCTTAATTTGCAATAGTGGCAGTATGTTATGGCAATAGACACTACTGTTCAAAAAAAGGGAACTGGAATGCATACAATAGTCACTGGTTTGCAGCAATCTGAGGCCTAGTTCTAGGACCAAGTTTTTGGACCTAGCTACCAGGTTTTTTTGTAGGGCCTAGTGCTGTTCCCTATGATAGACCCTCCATGGTTCTTGGGAGTTCTTGGTTCAATCCTGAGTCATCCATTCTTTCTCCACAAGAAAACCAAGATTGCAACTGAATAGTGTTCTCAGCTTACTCTCTGTTCAAAATTGTTGAGGGCTTAAGAACTTATTTTAAATTTATACTTTATCTTATTGATTGATTGATTGATTGATTGATTATTCCAAGCTGGCAGTGCTTCCAAGAGAAATAATATCTTTGATACTTCATGAGTTTTCTGTAAATCTTATTAGAGTTCACTTTTTCAGGCAAAATTCACAGCTATAAATAGCTACCACTTAGGCCCTTCCACACTTGGCTCGCAATTAAGCTTCTACAGGACAGCTTCCTCAAGATACTTGGAAGCTCTATTGTTAATGAAGAGAATTTGAAAGACACGCACCTTAGAGCTTCAGGAAGTCTTTTATCTTTCTAAAATTTTCTAAGTTCCACATTGCAACTTTTTTGAGGCCCTCACAAAGGATCAAAGAGTCCCAACTTGGGTGTGATGTTGGGATGGATTTCCTTTTATTATTATTTTTTTAGTCGGAAAATTTTTACCATCTAAAAGGTAATGAGAAAAACTTTTTTTTTTAAATTGAGAGAGTCTGTCTCTTATATAGATATTTCCAATTTGCTCTTGATATCAGAACAGTTTCTTTTTTAAATCCCCTCTCTCTTCACATTTTAGTACATTCAGATAGGAAGTCATGTGCTACCTTTAAGAAACTACCTGAAAATCACCTAAGTTATGCTTTCAACTTATTTTGATGCATTTCTTATTTTTCATGTTAACACACACATCGGGGTCACCAAACTTTTTGCCAAATGAGGGTCCTTTTCTATTTTTACAAAACATTGTTTTACCTTCTTTTAAGCTCCTATACCTTCTTGATGGCTTTAAGGCTTCTGCTTACCCTTTCTCCATGACCCTTTAAACTTTCACTAAAATACTCCTGGACACCCTTTCAGCTGTTGTCTTGTCCCAAAGCCAAAAATATGTGTTGTACATTTTTGTTTCAGCATTTTCAAGTATGAAAACTGGTTCACTTACAATTAATTGTCTTGCAATAGATCGCCCATAAAAAAGCAGTGACATAAAAGAAGAGTAACCATTTTATTATAATCTTGTATGTTTCTAGGGGTTGACTGGGCTCAGCTAGTTGATTCTTAGCTAGGGTCACATTTTTTTTTACAGTCAGGTGGAGGTTGGGACTGGCATCACTACAGAGATTTCTTCCTTCACCTTTCTTAAAGTTGAAGCTTGCTGTCATTTGGAGACTCATCTGGTGCTGTTGGCTGGAGCATCTCTAGGTAACCTATTTATGGTATCTTGGCTATCTCAGAAGTTGGTTACTGTGATAGCGTGATCTTCCAGAGGACATTAAATCAAAGCTCTATCAAGTTTCGCCTTAGAAGGCATTTGGCATCTATTCCTTTATATTCAAAAGTCAATCTAGATTCAGGGGGGGAAAAAAAGAGATTCCACCTTCTGATGGGAGGAGTTTCAAAGAATTAGTGGGCATTTTAAAAGTATCACCACTATGGGCAAATGATAAGTCTCTATCAAACTTTAATATGTTTTTCTTGGTCCATTTTCATATGATAAAGAGATTATTTGTTTACTGAAAAAATGAACTTTAGAAAATTTTATCTTGAAATTTGTTTTAAATGTAATCGTATTAGTAGTAGTTACCCTTTATAAAGGTGAAGTTACTGAGTTAGTGAAAAGTTATGTGAAAGAAGCTTCTAGAATTCTAATATTATTTATTGATCTGGGTACAAGTAAACTCTACAATATGATCACTCCACAAAAATGTATCAAGCTTTTGGATAGATAAGTTGCTAGATGATGATTAGATAGATAGATATATATAGAGAGAGATATAATATTTCAATAAAAGATTACATTCAAAGATTGCATAAATAGATCTCACTTTTCTATGGACATTCACTACAATATTCAACATCAATTCTTTGGTCTAAAAAAAATCCCAAACATGCAAAATTATTATTATGTCTAGTTAGAGTTTAAACAAATGAATGGTTTCATAACTGGCTTAACTCTGAGATTAATCATATTTCTGTGTATGCTGAAAGGTGTGGGACATAATCAACTATTCTCAATATAATATGGAAAAATTTTATGAAATTCATCTGATGATTAAAAATGCAAAGATAATGTTATTTACTATAAATATTCAAATATATCTGATTCAGATTTTCAAAATTTCATTATAAATAAAACCCTATTGTCCTATATCATGGATGTAAAAGAAAAGCTTTTGTAAAGTGAGATAAATTTATACTGTTTTTAGATTTTTGCTACCAGGATTTTCTTCTGTCTAAAATAAAAAATTGTAAAATGAGCCAGCTTTTACAAAAGGACTATAGCTCAAATGTGTTTGGATAGCCTTCTGCTTTTCCATTTGCTCATGTTATATATCTTATAGTGATTTTCACAATAACATCCCACATAAGCCCACGAGTTAGTCATGAGGTGTGCCCATAATAAATCTGGGAGGCAGATGGCAAGCATTGCTCTTCTGACTTTGATCACTTTAGCCCTTCTTTTGTCTCTACTTGGAGCTTTTTTATCTGTACTTTTTCTACTGTTAAGGAAGTATTAGTTTTCAGCACTTTTAATTTTAGCTTCCTGGATCCATCCTTGGTACTTATAAGCACTTGAACCATATAATGACTCTGATTGAAGACAAAGACTCAGACCATAGCAGACTATCAGCTACCGGTCTTGTAATGAGAGCTGGATAAAATGAAGAGACATGTATATCTTTAAAAAGCATGTTGCCAAATGTCCAAATTAGCCAGATGCTAATTTGAGATTTTTAAATTGTAAAGAAAGCAAGAAATTATTGTATTGTATATAGTACTGAGATCTGTCTTGTGACATTATATCATAGCAAGACAATAAGTAACTTTAAGTATAACTAAGATATAATATATAAAGCTAAAGACAGATATCTTAAGTCAAGGGAAGGATAATAAAATCCAGGAACATCAGAAGTAACTGGATGTTTTTAAAAGTTCTACAATTTAAAAATTAGAGATAATTTTTAGATCTCAAGTATCAAGACAGCAAAAAATTTGCATCTTAAAAGGCAAGGAGTAGATATTGGCACCCAAGAGCAAAAATAACAAAATTTAATAGTAAAATGAACATGGCCCATTTTAATATTATCCTCTGGGCTCACAAATGGAAACAATACTAGGAGATAATAGTAAATTCTCTGACATCTTAGACATTTCGAGCTTATTGAACTATAAATAGTTCAGCTCTAATTTCCTAATTTCTTAAAAACAATGTCATTCCTCCTGTTTATTAGACAGCTGTCATTGCAATAGCACTACATAAGAAAGTCACCCAGCACTCAGTGGTTTAAAACAATGCAACACTTATTCTCACAGGTATACTGGGGTGGCTAGGTGTCAACCTCTGATGGCTGCACACCACACAATGGAGATCCAGGAGCCTGCCTCTGTTCAACATGTCTCTCCTCATCCTTGTGGTCGACCAATGGACTCGCTAAGGCACATTCTTTTTCAAGTGATTGCAGAGGCACAAAAGGAAGTACCAATTAGCACAACACATGTAAATTCCCTACACATGTTCCATCCACTAGAATACTATTGACCTAGACAAGTCATATGCCAGAATTCTAATTCAAAGTTTAAAGAAAATAATTCCGTCTTTGTAGAGGGGACACAAAAAATCAATAAGGGTGCCTGATCCTAATCCAGGTGAAGTAAAGGCCAATGGGAGGCCCAAACTTCACCTGTACCTAAACCACTTATGTTCCCAATCCTGACGTGTACCCTACATCTCTAAAATAAAATTAAAAAAAAAAAGAACTGCAAATTCACAGAGCAAAGGAAGTGGATACAGGGAAGTGAAAAGAATCAGGGCCAGTAATTTCATCTGAGAATTGAGCACTTTTCAGTGGCAAATACTCTTAAGTCTAGCTTTAAATCCTTTTTGGATTTCATCAACCTAAGATAGATTCAAGATTAAGAAGGAACCTCTAGGACATCATTAAAAGACAGATCATGTAAGACCTGTGTCTAGATCTTATTGTATGAAAATGGACATTCACAGAGTTCTGTAAAATATTATTCTTACAAGTACATTTTAATTTATATAATATATATTAATGCTACAAGTACATCTTAAGTCTTAATGTGCATTTATTAATCTATCAATCCACAACATATACATGCAATAATATAGTTGAGATATACACAAATATATTTATTAATTAAAATTATATATTCTCAAGTCACTATCTCTGTCTTTTTCATCTGCAGGTAGACCTATTTTTTAAATTGTATTCTATTTCTCTGGTGAAAAGCATACTATCAATAAAAAGTAAACCTACTTGAGATGCCTAAAATGCAGAGGACACTAAAAGCATTCAAGACACATACATGCTAATAAATATACCCCAAATAATTGCCAGTTATATTGAGCTAGACATCTTATAAAATTCTTAGATTTTTTAAAGATGAAAATCTCTGGAGTTGTTTTGTTTGTCTGTTTTATTACTTTATAGTAAATAGTCACTTTCTGCCAATGCTATTATACCAAGGAAAGCAGCTCTTGAATAGTCTATGTTCCCATTGCCAAGTCAAATTACAGCCAACATTTTTTTTAGCCAAGTGTACAACATGCCAATTGTTTTCAGTGTTATCAAACTGCTCCTTAATTATTACTTTATTGTTTTTAAAATAGTGCTCAGTCTAGTATGCTTATAAGAAATTCAGAAATAAGAATCTATACCTCAGTAGGTTTAAATTATTTTAAGCAGACAGATACAATTCTCCAAGAACCAATGATTGATTCTTTAATCACTCCGCAAGTCCACAGGCAGCATTTGATTATCCTGCAATACCTTCTTACGGTGTGCTGATCTGTGACTATCATTACTAATAGCATTTCCCCAGAATAAAGCAGATCCACTTCCCTCATTGACAGCATTCCACAGATAGAAAAATCTTGTCAAATGCACTTTGCTAAAATTAAAAAGAGAATGAGGAACTCTGCACAGAGCAGGTGGTGTCTACTCAAGGAGAGGATTCTATTTTTATGCTTCTAATATGCATTTCTCCTTTCCTAAATGTGACAATGTAGTTGCAGTGTAAGATGAAGTAAATCCTGAAAGGAAATAAAAAGTGTTTTATGTCATACCACAAGTACCAACCTCACATAGCATGCCTTCAATTTATAACGGTTTCCAAGTTTGCAAGGTTGTCTATTTGCATCTGATGTTGAGTTAGTGGGTTGATAGTTTATAATACCCTTTTTTGTTAATTTACTCTAATATTCACAAAGCATCCCTTAGCATCTTAAAGAACTTGAATCAGTCAGGATAGAATAGGATTTTCCTTGGGTAGCAAACAACCCCATGTCTCAAAGGATTAATGCAACCAACGTTTCTTTTTCACTCAACAAAGTCCAAGACAGATGCCCTCAAGCAGCAAAAAATGCAGTTTGTTTCAATCCTGTGGCTCTGCCAGCTCAAAAGGAGAATGCTACCAAGATACCTGCTGCAAAGGAGGAGAAAGATTGAACAATTACACTAGGAGTTTCTATTGCTTCAAGTCAGAAGTGGCAAATGTCCTTTATGCTTACAACTCATTCATCAAAAATAGCCATGTGATCTGACTAATGAGTTAGAAAGTGTAGTTTTCCTTGTGTCCAAGCAGAAGCAATATGAAGTAGATCCGATTAACTTACATTTTTGCTTAGTCACAGTGCTCAACACACTCCTCTTGACATAAATTTCAGTGTAACATAGTAAAAACAAGAATCAGGATGCCTGGGTTTACTGAGTAGCTTCTCTCTATTTCAATTACCTTGCATGCTACATCAATATGTTCCATATTAAATTACGTTTTTTTCACAATTTCACAATATCCTACTTCTAAGAAGGAAGTTTTCTTATTTTATTTTGTATATCAATCATTATAGCCTGTAGAGATTGACTAGTGCCATATATTATAAAAGTAGGGTCCGCAGCATTGAGGAATGATTACACTGTCTCAGGTTGGTAGTACAATGACAATAGTAAGATTATTCAATCCAGTATCTTACCTCCTGGGTTACATAAGATGAGGAGCTTATATTCAAGACCAGAGCATTAGAGAAAATAATCTCTCAACACATATAATTGTATAAGAGTGGCACAGTAAACTGATAAATTTTGAGTGAAATCATCCTTCCTTGAGCATACTTAGGACATTTTCTTGTCTTTTTTCTTAACTTCCCTCTGGTCCATTTGTAAGCCTGGTAGATGCATACTAGAGTCATCATGAGGCAGTCAAAAGAATATGGAGATTATTATAAGGTAAACCTTTTTTTGACTCTTGGTATTCCATTTACCACTTTGATAATCTGATGTTTTCTACATGATATTATAATTAATGTGGTTAAAAATTATAAATTTTCTAGACTTTTTAAAAAGTAATATATTGAACACTGCAATAATAGGAATTATACTAGTAGTTTTCTGCCTAATGAAGGAAATCATAATTTAGTTCACATTCCAATCAATAATTTATTTTTTAACCCAAAGAATGCTAAAATTTCTCCCTTTGGCACTGACCAGCAGAATTCAGCAACAGATACAGAAACTAAACGTATACAGTTGTTCTACATAGCAAGAAAGCAAGATATTACCAGTTAAAATATAAATCAGGCAGCCAATATCTAGTAGACTACACTGAAGGGGGAAAAATCTCTATAATCAATTAGCAGAGGCAATTTGAAAGAGATAAATACATCTGTTAAGTGAGAGGAAGAGGCTCACAAAAGGAAAAAATTCAAACTCATCACAGAAAATTAGAATAGGTTTTACTAGTTACTAATAAATAGATGCTGAATGTTGATACAGAGACCATCAATAATAGTTACTGAGGTCAACTAAATATAATGTATTTGATTATATAAGGTATATACTCAGTATTTTCCAAGTATTTTTTTGTAATTATATTTATAAGATTGAAATTTAAATAATCCAATCAGATATTGTTGTGATCAGGTATCTCACCTTAAGATTGAATAAAAAATCTTTGGCAATAAGAGTAAAAAATCTAAACAAACTATCATTTTAACAAGGCTACTATCTCATAGGTTTATTATGTTATTATCTTCTGAATTCTCTGCAAACTTTAGTATGTAAATACTTTCACATTTCCTTTTGGATTTCTTCTCAAATTACCTAACTAATTGTGAAATGGCACTCAGGTTCAGCCCTTGGATTGCATCCTATTTTATATTTTCTTCAGCTTTAAAAGCAATCTATATGGTAACTCTCAAATATATATCACTTTCTTATACCTCCTCTCTTAACTCTGGATTCAAACATCTAATGGCTTATCAGATAATTTCTTTAATAATGAAAAGAATCTCAAATTTAATGTCCTTAAAATTGCATTTCTGATTTCCACACCCTCATCAAATCGTTCTCCCCAGCCTTCTGTTCTTCAACAAATGGGAAGACAATTCTTCCAGCTAGTAATGTAAAACATTCCTTGGAGTAATTTAGATTTTTTTCTCTCTTTCTGAATGTTCACATCCAATTCAATTTCAACTTTCAAAATAGATTCAGAATCTGACTTTCATGACCACTAATGCTACTACTAAGCCAATTATGTCCATCCATCCATTCTTGCATAAATACATGACTGCCCCTAACTTGCACACCCCAAATCAAGCCTGGTATATAGCAAAAAACACTTTTCCTACCCTGTTATCTATAATGTCTTTTTGTCATTTCTGTGGATTTTATCTTTGGGCACTCAGTTCTCTGAAAACTCTCACACTCATATTCAAAGAACACTAGTTCTGTTTGTTTTTTTGTTTTTTTTTATAAGAACCAAAGGAGTATAACAGTGTTATGTAACATTGATTTTACAATAATACACCAATACAAAAAGAAGTATATTGGCAATACTAAAGTTATATTTTGGGCATCTGCTTCACTATAGATTTTAATGTATCTGTTTCCTAATAAAAAGGGTTAGAAAACATCCAATGTTGTTTTTCTTATATAATGAACAACCCAACTGCTAAATCATAGATAAACAAATTGTTCTCATCAAGCATTAATAGCAGCATCTGTAAAATAAGAATTATTTTTTAAATCTATCTGAAAATCAATAAAAGCTACAGTAAGAATTATTTCTTGCCGGGCTCAGTGGCTCAGCCTATAATCCTGCGCCTTGGGAGGCTGAAGTGAGTGGATTGCCTGAGCCCGCGGGTTCGAGACTCACCTGGGCAACTTGACGAGACCTCATCTCTACAATAAATTTTTTAAAAAATTAGCCGGGTGTGGTAGCACACACCTGTAGTTCCAGCTACTTGGAAGGCTGAGGTGGAAGGATTGCCAGAGTCCAGCAGGTCGAGGCTGCGGTGGCCGGAGTGGCCACTGCACTCCAGTCTGGGTGACAGAGTGAGACTCCAACTCAAAAAAAAAAAAAGAATTATTTCTTGTCCCTCTACCTTGAAAATTTGGTAAACTGACATTACTGATGTGCTCATATATATGTTGTAAATCTTTCTCTGTAAGGAAATAAATTATTTCCCCAAATTTATCAAGAATTTTGAATTTTACCACAGGAAAAAAATTGGGTCAATAGATTTTATCTTTAACATAAAAGTTACATATCAGATTGATGAATGTAAACACTGAAAGACACAAAAGTATTAATATTAGATTTAAGAGGGTAATCCACAATTAGTTTAAGTGAGTTGATTATATTATAGCTATGGAAATAAAAAAGAGGATTTAATTTGTAAAGAAAACAAGTCTGTGTATAAAAGTACAAAACCTTGAACAATTGACAAAGAAAATGACAACAATAATACACCATTTATTGAAAAGCTACTCTGTACCAAGACTTAATGGTTGTCAGATTATTACTAGGTCATTTAATTTTCACAACAGAATTTGAACACACATCTATTTAGCGCCATAGCCAATACTTTTAACAAATCTGCTTGTAGTCACTCTAAAAATAATGGTAATAATTTAACTTATATACATCTATTTTATAACAAGCTTTTCTTTAATTTAAATATTGTTATTGAATGTATTTATGAAATATTGTTTGATGTTACAATACATATATATGTTGAATAATGATAAAATTAGGGTATTTGGAATGACCATCACCTCATACATTTTTTATTTATTTGCTGTGAGGACATTCAAAGCCTCTCTTTAAGCTATTTTGTAACACAGTTGATTCTTAAGCAACATGGGTTTGAACTATGCAGGTCCACTTATACACAAATTTTTTCGATCCCTACCATCCTTGAGACATCATAACCAACCCTTCCTCTTTATCAGCCTACTCAGGATGAAAAGGATGAGGACCTGTATGATGAACCACTTCCACTTAATTACTAGTAAATATATATTCTCTTCTTTATGCTCCCTAATAATTTTTTCCTAGCTTATTTTAGGAATGTTTTATTGTGAGAATGTTTTATTGTATTTATTCTATTTTAAGAATAGCTTACTTTATTGTAATATGCAGTATATATTCTATAAGCTTATTTATTTATTGTAAGAATACTGTATATAAAACATACTAAGTATGCTTTAATTGACTCTTATCCAGTAAGCCTTCTTGTCAAAACTAGGCTGTTAGTAGTTAATTTTAGGAGAGTCAAAGGCTGTACATGGATTTTAAACTGTACAAAGGGTTGCTGTCCCTAACCCCGCACTGTTCAAAGATCAGTCTTATACCATATCTTACTGTTAATCATCATCATGCTACTGTGTAATATAACACTGGTACTTATGTCTTCTGTCTAACTATAATTTTGTACCCATTGACCATTCTTTCCCCATCTTTCCCTCCTGAGTTTCTGGTAACCTTTGTTCTACTCTCTGCCTCTGTAATATCAACTTTTTATTTATTTGTATTTGTATTTTTTTGAGTCAGAGTCTCACTCTGTCACCCAGGCTCGAGTGCAGTGACACCCTCACAGTCACCGCAGCATTGACCTGCTGGGCTCAGGTGATTCTTCCACCTCAGCCTTCCAAGTAGCTGGAATCATAGGCGTGTGCCACCACGCCTGGGTAATATTTTGATTTATTGTAGAGATAAGGACTCACCAAATTGCCCAGACTGTTCTTGAATCCATGGGCTCAGGCAATTTTCTCATCTTGGCATCCCAAAGTGCTGGAAATATAGGTGTGAGCCACTGCACTTGGTCTGATATCAACTTTTTAAATATATTAGATTTCACATATGAGTCAGATTGTACAGTATTTGTCTTTCTGCATATGGCATATTTCATTTAACATGATGTTTCTAGGCTCATTTATATTGCTGCAAATGGAAGTGTTTTAGTCTTTTCTATAGCTGAATAGTGTGGAAAAATATATACATATATATAGAGAGAGTATTTTATTTACCTATTCATTTGTTGCTGGACACACAGCTGAATTTCATATTTTGTTTGCCATAAATAGTGTTGCAGTAAACATGGGAGTACAGATTTTATTTCAACATATTGATATTATTTCATATATATATTCAGTATATATATATATATTATATATATTACATATATAATATATACATATATTAATATATTGGCTATAGGTACATGAATTTATTTCTCATGAATCTCTATTCTGCTTTATAGGTTTATATGTCTTTTTTCCCTTTTTTGCCAGTATTATGCTCTTTTGGTTACTATCGTAGTAGAATTGCTGTATCATGTGGTAATTTTATTTTTAATTTTTTGAGGAAACTCCATCTTGTTTTCATAGTGACTACACTAATTTACAATCCCACAGATCATGTGTAAGTATACCCTTTTCTCCACATCTGTGCTAACACTTGTTTTCTTTTTTGTTTGTTTATAATTATTCTAACTGGAGTGAAGTGATACCTCATTGTGGTTTTGATTTACATGTTTGCATGTCCTGACGATTATTGATGTTGGGCATTTTTCATGTACTTGGCCATTTGACTATCTTCTATTGAGAAATATCTATCAAGGTATTGTGCTCATTTTTAAAATAGGGTTAATTGGATTTTTAATGTTGAGTTGTTTAAAGTTCCCTGTAATCTTAATATTTAACTATTGTCAGATATACAGTTTACAAATACTGTCTCTTATTCTGCAGATATTTCTTTACTCTGTTAATTGCTTCTTTTGCTGTGCAGAAACTTTTAAGTTTGGTATAGTGTCATTTGTCAGTTTTTGCTTATGTTGTCTGTGCTTTCAAGTTCTTAATTAAAATTTTGCCCATCCCAAAGTTGTAAAGCATTTTCACTAAGTTTTCTTTCAAATAGTTTTGTAGTTTGAAGTACATATTTAAGTGTTTAATTCAGTTTGAATAAATTTTTGTATATGGTAAGAGGTTAGGGTTTAGTTTGATTTTTCAGTTAGTTTTATTTTTCCAATTTTCCCATCACAATTTGTTGAAGAAACTGTCTTTTCTCCAATGTGTATTCTTGGTACCTTTATCAAGCACTAATTGGGTATAGGTGTGTGAATTTATTTCTCAGATCTCTATTCTGCTTTATAGGTCTATGTGTCTTTTTTATCTTTCTTTCTTTTTCTTTTCTTTTTTTTTTCTTTTTTTTCTTTTTTTTTTTTGCCAGTATTATGCTCTTTTAGTTACTATTGTTTTGAGGTATATTTTGAAGTCAAGTCATGTGATGCCTTCAGTTCTGTTCTTTTTCTCAAAATTGCTTCAGCTATTTTGTATCTTTGTGGGCCCATGTAAATTTTACAATTTTTTTCTATTTTTGTGAAGAGTCTCATGGGTATTTTGGCATGAATTATATAAATGTGTAAATCACTTTGGATAGTGTGCCTTTTAAACCATATTAATTTTTCCAGTTCATGAACATTGTATATCATTCTATCAGTCTTTTTCAATTTCTTTCATTCAGGGTCTCACAGTTTTCAGTGTCAAGATATTTCACCTTCTTGGTTAATTTCTAGGTATCTTATTTTATTGTGGCTATTATAAATTAATTTTTTAATTTCTTTTTTAGATAGCTCACTATTAACATATAGAAATGCTACTGGTTTTTGTATGTTGATTTTTTATCTTGCAACTTTACTGAAGTTTTATTAGTTCTAAAAGATTTGTGGTGGAGTGTTTAGAGTATTCTAGATAAAGATTATATCATCTGCAAACAGGGATAATGCAATTTCCTTATTTCCAATTTGAAAGTTTTTTATTTCTTTCCTTTACCAATTTTTTCTGGTCATGATTTCCATTATTATCTTAAATAGAAGTAGTAGAAGTGGGCATTTTGTCTTGTTTCTGATCTTCAAGAAAAATCTTTTGAGCTTTTTTCCTGTTCCTTATAATGTTTTCTTGGACTTGACATATGTAGCCTTTACTGTTTTTAGGAACATACCTTCTATGCCTAATTTGTTGAATTTTTAGCATTAGGGGATATTGACTTTTACCAAATGTGTTTTATGCATATATTGAAATGATAATATGGATCTTGTCTTTCTTTTTATTAATATGATGCGTCACATATATTGATTTGCCTATGTTAAACCATCCTTGCATCCACACTGGATGTCAGAGACCAGTTGCAGACATTAAAGAGTGCAGTGAGGCTGTGTGGATCTGCCCCCATTGTTTGGGAATAAGGCAGCCACAATGGAATAGGTAAGACACAGAATTGGCTGTCAGGCTGAAACATTGACATATGTGGGTGTGGTAGTGTTAAGTGATCCCACAGAGGTTGTCTGGACTGGCTGCTAGGACCTAGTAAGGTTCAGTGGCACCCATAGTCCTACAAAGGTCCATCTGAGGGGGTAGGGTTGTAGCAGAATTGCCTGTCAAGCCATGCACTGGCCTATGTGGGTGAAACAGGGCCAGATGAGCTGTGGCAGACAATTCTGGGGATTGGAACTTGGCAGAACCCACTGTTAGGCCCAGCACAAATATACATAGGTCCTTAGGGCCAGCTGGCTGTGCAGCAAAGATGTATTCAGGCATGGTAATTTGCAGGCTGTTCTGAATCTTCCTTTCTGTGCAGGTCTGCCAGTTTTCTGAGGCTGTGGATATAACTGTATGGATTTTGACACCATGATATTTGTCATTGCATCTGACATATGCTCTGAGCAGCTGGGGTTATGGTACTGCAAGCACCTATGTGAACACAGTCGAATGACAGCAAGGTCCCAAGGGATGGAAAGTAAGTTGCAACTAATCCTCATGGCAAGATTCACTTTAGTAGTGGGTCTAGTTTCAAATGGCGCCCAGTCATGGCTGCTTAGGTTATTGGAATAGGAGGTGCTCAAGGTGGGCTCCTACTATGAAGCAATGCAGCTACATAGAATCCCAGCTACTCTCCCCACTGAAGTTAGGGCCTGTAAAGACTAGGTTGCTCTCCCATAGCAACAATTGCTGGGATTTGTGGCAGCAATGGGAGCCACTGGGGATCTCCCTTTAGCTTATCTTTTCCCTGTAAAGAGAAGTTCCCCCTGACTAAAAGCCAATCCCAAAGGAAGAAAGCGTGTGGCAGTAGGAGGATGACTCACTCTTCTCTCTATGGTGATATCTTGAGCTTCCATTCTCCAATGTGTATTTGTCATTTCCCTGATGTTTCCAGTGTATTTCCTCAGTCATTCTAGTGGGAATTTAGTTGTTTGTTCATTATTTTGGTTCTTGTTTGTAGAGGAGATGAGGGTTATGTGGTTTTAATTGGTCATCTTGCTGACGTCACTCTCCCATAACAAGCTTTTCCTATATATTATCTGATTTAATTATACCAATAACTCTGTAAGGTACTTAACAAATTTGAAGATAAGAAAATTGAGTTCTACAGAGACCTCAGTGAAATATTCTGATATGCTGAATGAAGAACTAGACTATTTTTCATTTAGGATATATGTATTTTTGTTTCTTAAAATGTAGAATAAGAAAAGATTACTAGTGATTTCTAGACAGAATAGCCCTTGCCACAAAAAAATATTCCTGGGAAAGGAAAAACAGAATTACATAAATTATCTCTTACAAATTACTTATTATACCTATGAGTAAGTATGCCATGAAGAACTTAATTGGCACTGGATATCAATAAATATTCAATCAAAAAACAATAGAAAACATTCTAATTATTTTTAACAGAGAGAGTATGTGATTCAGCATTTTATTATAGAGATGTTAGAAAGGCTAAAATAGCACCAAAAAAATGAGAGGCAGCTGAGATGTGCTAAGTGACCCTAAGACTCCACTAATACTCAATGAATCACTGGAACAAGACTTAGAAAACATGTTATTTGTC
The DNA here is from genome assembly GCA_963574415.1 of Tarsius wallacei. Classification (NCBI taxonomy): domain Eukaryota; kingdom Metazoa; phylum Chordata; class Mammalia; order Primates; family Tarsiidae; genus Tarsius; species Tarsius wallacei. Next base: position 10,788 of record CAUYQG010048799.1, on the reverse strand, counting down.
ATGGCTACAGTCAATTACATAAAAGGACATATATTAAAATCAACAAAGGAAAAAGATACATTGGGTGAAGTGTAGGAGGAAATAGTCAGAAAATTTCAAGTGCCCTCTCCTAATGGAGTCACAAAAAAACGCTTAGTTTTTCCAGCAATAATGTGTGACAACATTTGAAAAGTCTTGTCAATCAGGGAAACTCACCCAAACTTTGGAATCCAAGGCTTTTAGGGAGTCAGTTATGAAGGCGTGCAGTTGTTAACCTCAGCTACTTAGAGCAAAAACAGACATTCATCTTAAATAACGTTGGTAGTTTATACTGTCTAATTAAACTGGCAACTCAGGTCCCAAAGCCTCAGGCATACAAAACCAGGTGTTCACTATGAATCACATGGTTATCATAAACTATCTGATCAAACTGGTCCCTCATACTGCAAGACCTTACACATACAGAAACACTCTGGTTAGGCAGAGTTCCAAGAACTCATAATTCATTTCCCAGGAGCCAGACAAGGGCTAGTCTTGAAGACAGGCCTTTCTTGTGAATAGGTAGGATTTGAGCAACCCAAGCCTGCTGAGTAAACTCTTTCTGCACTTTAGGTAACTTAGCCCTTTGCGCTTGGAAAAATCTCACAGACTACCTACCAGCAACTCCACCAAATGTTTTTATGAAATAGTGAAAAATGAATTACTTCATATTAAATAGTATAGCATTGGAACCAATTATTTTATAGTAATAATATTTGCTTATAATGAAATTTTGGACATTGAGGAACTTATTTATGACCACAAAAATCAAAATTTTATCTCTTATATTTTTCTAACATGTAAAACATTCACCAATATGCCATTGCAGGTTAATTGATACATGTTGTGCAATACTGATTTGTTTGACATCTTCCACCCCGTGTTTTTCTATTCAAGCAGACAATGAAGTCTCATTTTCTTCCTTCCAGTTTAATAATATGTAGTTTATTGTCCTGTTGTTGGAAGACAACATGGAAGTATGCATTTGTGATTCCTGAAAACCACTTCTCAGCTGATCAATCTCAAAATATATTCCATCTCTTTATTTGCTTTTTCATGCAATTTGAAAGGATAATTTCAAGGATATATATATGTTTTTTAAAAAAACTTTACTGGCATAAGTTTATCCCATAAAATCACCAGCAATCTCTTTATGTCCCCTGAGAGGGGATATCTGAGTGGTTTGCTAGATTTACAATGTCCCTTAGAAGGGACATATGTGTGCAAAGGGCAAAGATATATTGCTAATAAGTAGTGGAAACTCCCATGTCTAGCACTGACACAACAAAGAGTAAGAGGTTGGAGATACATTTGCTACCTAGCTAGTGCTTAGACACCTTGGCCAGGAAGGGGAAAACGTAAAGTTGGAGCTTGGAACAACTGAGTGGGTTTAGCTATCTAGTCTGAAAGGGCTGTAGCACAGCCGATTCTGAAAGTGCAAAAGGTAAGTGGAGCATGGAGCTGCAACTGTCTTCCCTTGCTGGAAAAACGCTGTGATAACCTAAAATTAAATCTCCCTTAGGTTTTTTTTTTCCGAATGCCTTCCTGGCCAAAAGATTCTGAGAAACCTGGCATATAGGCTTTTGTCCCAGTAGAGAGTCAATAGATAAATAGCCATCAAACTAACCTGTGGAAAACCACCAGCTAACAAAAGAGTCCCAACTTAAAATTTTTCTTACTTCTGAACCAGTGGTCTTTTTGCCATATGTTGATAACTAAATTGCTATGAAAAGTGATCAGGCAGACAGTTTGATTTCGGCCATCAAGAAAGCATAACTTCCAGTTTTTATAGGAAAAGGTCTTTACAATTAGAATCATCTAATACAATTAAATAACTACTAAGATACAATATTAGAAATCTTATATTCTTATCAACCTTCTTTTTGACCTTAGTTAACTTGACTCCTTGAATCAGAATCCTTTTCTGTAAAATGATAAAAACCATGAGTTCACTTTCAAGTTAAGATCTGAAATAACCCAATTAGGGCTAGGAAACAAGATGGTTACCCAAACACAATTTTGTAATTTGGCAATGTATTGAACTTACATTCTTTTAAACGATTGTTTGAACACTTTTCATTTTGCCTTTACAAGAGCAATTTAAGAAAAATTCAATTGATCTTTGCTATGCAGGTGGAGAATAAGGGGCAGAGAGATCAGGAAAGTACCACCTGCTCATTCCAACTGATGGATGATTTCTTTTTCTTTGAGATTAATGTCTTTAGATGAAAAACCATCTGTTCTTGTAACATGCCCACAATCCATCTATTAGGGGACAATATATTATAGCAAGCACCACATGTTAAATGTATATATGTTTCTAAATTTCTTCCTGTAAAATAGCTTTACAACATATTTAAACCCATGTCAGTCCTTTGCTTGTAGAGGAATAACTCCAATTCTTGAGTTTGTATGATTTATAACAACTTTCAGACAGAAATAAGGCTTGTTAAGATTTCATTCTTTTGACATATTTCTCACAAGATAGAGTCAGAATCTATAGGAATAGGCCTGGAATATGAAGGTTTAATAAACACTCTATTTTTTTCCTTCAATTGATATATTACCTGCCAAAAGTTTTACCTCCTAGTTTGCCCACTGAGGGGCATCTTTATCCAGTTTTTAATCATATTTACTCAATAGCATAATAATAATCACCTAGATAAGCTGAAAATATGGTCTATTTTCTTTCATACATATGTTATATATGTCGAGCAAGAGTTTCAACCTCAGACTTTATAAAAATAAGGTGCTGAAGTGATTCTATTCACACATTATTAAAATAACTCTGTACAGGCTACATTCCAAAGTTGTACAATAGTATCTAATACAAGCCTCTATTTTTCTGAAGAGTGAGTGAGAACTCTTTACCTATATGATTAAGATAAATCTATCTGTTTTATTTCCAAATAATTTGCTGTAGACGTCATCTTTATATGTGTGTTCTGGAGATGGAAGTGCTTGGTTGTGCTAAATCCTGGCAAAAACAATTACCTCGTGATTGACTTGAAGGGCAAATGGATAGCACATAGCATGGGAATTTAGTGCTCCTTCTTGTGCAATCCCTCAAGTGTCACCCACTTTCTTATCGCGCCAGTAGTAACTTTGTACCTGTCTTTAACTGTTGCCTCATATTGAACAGAATACATATGTACAATTGATTTCTGAAATACTGGTGACAAAGGGAATCAAATTGAAATATATTGTTTATATCAGTGTAATAAGTTCACAATCGACTAACTCTGCCTTTTACTTTTTAAATTGTGTAAAATACTGTTTTTCCAAAGAGCTTATTTAGATTCTTATCAATACAGCATTTTCATGATTTATTTTACAATTTAAAAATGATTTACATATTGTGCATTTTTTTAAATTAAATTGATCATTTCCAGGACACTTTGGTACATCACAGTCACAATTATTGTTCTTTAGTAATCAGATTTTGGATTTTATATTGAAACATGTTAAAATATTTTTACAGCATATTCAGTTGTCACTCCTTTCTTATCATCAACAATTGCAAATCAGATTAACATTTGATAATCTTAGTCTTTGTTTCCTAGCTTATGAATAAGACAAATGTGATCAATATATATGTGCTCTAGGCAGTAATTGCCTTCTCTCTTGGTTTGTAGTTTATAGTCTTCCTCAATGAGATATAATTTTAGAAAAAAACGTTGTATAATTTTGAGACAAAGATGAGTGCCTTATAGATTTAAAGCTAGACTCATTCTTCATTTCCAATAGCAATATCTTTTGGAGTTTTTTGCTTTGTAATAATGCATTCCTTTATTGTATCAATGTTGAACTTCTGCGTAACGTTCTTAGAAAATAGGCATGTTTATGTCCCTAAGCTAGCTTGATTGTCTCTGTGTCATCCTGATCTTTCTTGTTTGCTATGAAGTCCTGTGAATTTTGTTTATTTCTAAACAACCTCTAAAATAAAATAAAATTTTAGTCTGCTCAGATAAAGATGACTTTTAGATATAACTAAAATATAAACTTAAATTATGTTTTCTTTGCTGTTTACCACCATTTTACCCATTTGAATTCTTCTACTTTCTTATATTTATTCAATTGTATATTTTTGTGCTTTCATTTATTCTTATGTGTTTTTAATTTTTGCAAACTCTTTACTTTAAAACATCATGAGGTAGCCGGGCTCGGTGGCTCAGCCTGTAATTCCGTGTTTTGAGAGGCTGAGGTGAGTAGATTGCCTGAGCCCGCGGGTTCGAGACCCACCTGGGCAACTTGGCGAGACCTCATCTCTACAATTAAAAAAAAAAATTAGCTGGGTGTGGTAGCACACGCCTGTGGTTCCAGCTACTTGGAAGGCTGAGGCAGAAGGATCGCCAAAGCCCAGCAGGTGGAGGCTGCAGTGGCCGGGAGCGGCCACTGCAATTCAGTCTGGGTGACAGAGTGAAAACTCCAACTAAAAAAAAAAAAAAAAAAAAATCATGAGGTAATCTTGCACCACAAACTAAAAATGTTTTATAAAAAGTAACTGATTTGATCTCACTTTGAAAGTTTTCCCATCATGTTTTGTCTTTATTTATGCTTCAGTGTAACCAAAACATCTCATCTTTGTCCTAATTGCTTAATGATTGTTGGTTATTGACATTTTCCCTAATACTCATCAAGGTAATTCGTGTCTAGAAAAGGTTCAAAAAATAATCTTTCTGTTTTATTTACTGCATTAAGGGTTTGGAGGATTATGGTTAATGCTAAAATACTGATTTAAAGAATTGAGAAATAAAATTCGATATAGATTTTTTCAACTTTTACATTCCATAGTTTCAGCAGAAAATCAATCTTGTTTCTCAAAATTTAGTGATGTCATTGAAAAGACACAATTGTATTTTAAATTAACATCTGAGAAAATATTTATAAATATATTATTTATATATAAATTTAGGTAATGCCATCTCTGCTACTTTCTCTCAATGGATTAATAACAGATTATATGCATAGTGTTTGCAATAGTTTTTAGAGAGATGAACAGATACAATTCTCATTCACTGTGTGGCCTTCTTATGTACTTGGAAACGAATTTCTTCTGGTTCTTTTCTTTGCTATAACCACATTAAAGTTGTCTTGATCTATTTTTTGTACTGTCTTTTCAAAGTGTGAATCTTTATCTTAAAATGTGTCATTTAAATACAAATTCCCCATTCATAACACAGGGTATGGGCTTTTCATAGAGATCCTTTTCTTCTACTTCTGATTCACTGAATGTCTGGATGAAGAACTCTTACTGATTTATATAAACAAGATCTTACTCGACAGATGGAAAAAAAAAAACAACTAACAATAAAGGCACTAGAGTGAGACTGTCCTAAATACAAGACAGAGGATAATACAATCAAAGAATAGTAAAGTCAAAGTTTTTAGAGTAACTGCAAAAGCAATGTAGTTTAATCCAACCATCTGATGCTTTAATCTCCATTACCATATACCCATAAGGATTTGGTAAACTCTAAACTTAAAGATATAAAGTGAAGGAAAACATTATTTCCTTCTATGCTGACTCAAAAATTTACCATACTGCATCTTTTGGGTAGTGGTCTTAATTCTGGCTCTTTGAGCCTGAAAGAATGATGCTAATTCCACTTTCCTATCATAGCCTTTTAACAAAGGCATTGTGTCTTCTTTGTATACACAAGTCTTTTCAAATTTCCATAACAATGTATCATGATTTTAGTCTACTTACCATCCTAGTCTCAGTCTTCTTTAATCTAAACACTGAGATCAGCAGAGTTGAGCTGGACTTTCTCTTTAACTAGGAACTTTTTTTTACTATCACTGAGACATAGGTTAATTTTACTCACACCCAATTTTGGGCTGCCTTGTATTGCATTCAATCCTCCTAAAATCTCTATTTTAGACAGAATAATGCCCTCTCCTCAAAGATGTCACATCCTTATATCCAGAATCTGAGAACCTATTATTTTACAAGGACTTTGTGGATGTGATTAAATTAAAGAGTTTGAGATGTGAAGAATTTCCTGGATTTTATATTGGGCCCAATGTAATCACAAGGGTCCTTATTAGAGGGAAGCAGTAGGATCAGGTTAGAAAGGAGAAGCAGAGGTCAGAGAGATACTTTTGCTGAAGGAGAGCCAGCAACCAGGGAATGTGGGCAGCATCTAGAAGCTAGATAGGAAGGAAGGGCTTCTCCTCCAGAGTCTCCAGAAGGAACACAATCCTACAGACACATTGATTTTTTTTGCCATTAAGACACATTTCTGAGTTTCTCACTTCCAGTACTGAAAGATAATAAATAAATTTGTGTTGTGTTAAGCCTCTAAATTAGTGGTAATATGTTATAGCAGTTTTTGGAGTTAATGCAATTAATTGTAATTAATACAATTAAGTTATCTTCATCCATATTGCTTATAAGCCATGTGGTACTTATGCAATTGATTCTTAAGAATCCCATAAAACAAGTCATATTCATTATTTTAAAATTTTAGACTGTTAGATTCATACCATTTCTCTATTATTTTAAAATATTTTAAAATACTGATTTTGACCTCATTTACTTGCCTTACCACTTTTGTTTCTTCTGAAAGCTTGGTAAGCCCACCCTGTGTTATCTAACCTTGATGCTGGAATTAACGTTGTTGTTGTTGTTGTTGTTTTTTAATATAATCTACCACCTACATTGATTGGCCTCTGTCTCTGTGGAAGGACATAGCTATGAACCACTACACTCTCTTGCCTCTCACTACAGCATAAAGGAGGAGGATTCTAGCTTTTCTTCTTCTACCAGTATTGGGAAAAGTAAGAGGAAAGAAAGAAGCTTTAATTATTTTCCATTAGGAATCTAAGAATCCGGAATGACATAAAAAATGCAAGATCACCACACAATTTACCAGAACCCAAATGCAAATATGATGGATAATAGTGAAATATTCTACAAATAAAAAGAACTTGATACTTTTGAAAAGAAATGAAGGATCTATGTACAACATAAATTAACATTAACCATATGCTATTTTTTCAAGCGCTGTTAGAAGCATTTTGCATTGTGTTACCTTCATATATGAAATTACTAACTTGTGTCTTAACACCAATTCCCCTTACAATAACATTGCTGACTAGAAAATGTTGTAGGTGAGACTCAAACCCTCTCCTTGATATTTTCTCTTTTATAATCTGTATTATATGTCTGGCATGATGACTCACATCTGTAATCCCAGCACTTTGGGTGGCTGTGGTGGGAGAATTATTTGAACCTAGGAGTTAGAAACTAGACTTGGCAATATAGCAAGACCGTATCTCTTCACAAATCAAAAAAATTAGCTGGGTGGAGCTAATTAGCCTGTAGTTCCAGGTATCTGAAGTGGGAGGATCACTTCAGCCTGGGAATTTGAAGTTGTAGTGAGCCATGAAGTTGTCACTGCATTTCAGCCTGGGTGACAGAGAGAGACCCAACTCAAAAAAAAAAAAAAAATTTGTATCATAGTACTATGAATAAAGATACAAAATATCATAATATCAAGATTTTTTTCTAGCAATAAAATTGAGAGGTTTTGTTACTTAAGTCCTTGAATACAATTCCAATATTTTTAAATACCATGTTTCTCAAATCATTAAAAACTAGCAAAGTAAAATAGAAATGTCAACCATTATCTATTTTTTTTAGAATAATTGCTTTAAGAAATTATTGGTCAATTAGTGATCTATCAATCAAGTCTTATTTCTGAGTCTGACCTATATAACTCAGCCAAAAGTCTCATTCCGGATTAAACTCTTTTTAAATGGACATGCATAGCTAAGAAAAAAATGGGTGTTATGAATAAAACGTTCATCAACATTAATTTAAAAGTATAAACCTTTATCTCTTAAATTTCCAGGTTACTACAATTATCTGCCTTAATTCTTTGGGAAATAAAATTTATATTTAAGAAAAATTGATATATTGCTACATGGGTCAGGTATTAGTGTGTCATGAACAATTAGTTGCTATGCAACAACCTTTAGCAGTAACTAAAATAATTTTTCATAGAATAATATTCTTTTATATTCTAGCTGAATTCAAACTATGTATATATACATAAGTATTTAGTCTTAACCCAATTCTGATTTTATTTGTGTACACCTTTAATATGCTTTGGTTACATGAAGGAAGAATGCTTTATTTGACTGTAAATCAAATTCCACTATAAGCATTAAATGTGTGTCTGTCTCTACAAATATAGAAGAGGACAATGGGAATAAGTGGTATTTAGAGTTTATTTATCACTCAGCCCTGAGAAACCCAATACACTACAAAATTATCTTCTCTATAAACTAAAACATCTTATTTTAGAAAAAGTAAACCAAATATACTGGTAAACATTATCAGCAGCTCAAATTATCAATTTCTACTGAAAGTAGTATACATATATGGTTCATGTTCAGGGTCATTGAAGTAAACACCAATTTACTTCAGAGGTATATGAGGAAACACACTTAAGTGTCAGGACTTGAGCAAAAATGAGATATTGATTTTCAGTAAAAGGATATCCATAAGATAGCTCAGCATCTGGTCTAAAATCAGATACCCTACTAACTATTATCTTAAGGTATGTTCTAGAAGTATCTCTACAAACATGGTGCTCAATTTCACACCCAACTATTGTGTCAGCATGACTGCAACTTCAGAAATGATTAAAATGGTAGTTCTCTCTCTTCTTCTACCCACAGTGATTTTTTTTTTCCTTCTGGGAAAAAATGAACAAATCATAAAATATCATATAAGTTTTATTTCTTCAAGAAAATCATATATTTTCAAAATATATAAAAGGGCCCTATTTGCTCTGCTATCCATATTTGTGACTATCATGGTCTGAAAGTTTGTGCACCCCCCCATTCATATGTTGAAAAATAATCCTCAGTGCAATAGTAGCAAAAGGTAAGATGTTTAGGAAGCTATTAGGTCATGAGAGGTCCAGACACGTAAATAGGATAAAAACCCTTAAAACGAGACCGGAGGGAACTCAATTGTCCCTTACATTATGTGAAGATGAAGCAAGAGGGTACCATCTATTGAAGAGAACACTGAGCCCCCACCAGACATCAAATCTGCTGGCACCTTGATCTTGAACTTCCTAGCCTCCAGAACTGTGATCAATAAATTTTTGTTGTTTGTAGATTCAGTCTAAGGTATTTTGTTATAGCAGCCTTAACAGATGAAGACAATAAGGTATGCATGAATGGGTGAATGGAAGAAAAATACACATAAATATGCACCACACGTACAGCCATGCATGACTTAAAGCCAGAGATACATTCTAAGCAATATGTCATTAGGTGATTTATTCATTACTCAGACATTATAGAGTGTACTTACACAAACCTAGATGGCATAGCCTACTACACACTTATGCTAGACGGTGTAGTCTATTGCTTCTAAAAACCTGTACAGTATGTTACTGTACTGATAACTGTGGGCAATTGGAATTCAATAGCATTTGTGTCTCTAAGTGTATCTAAACTTAGAAAGATTACAATGAAAATACAGTATAAAAGATAAAAAATTGTACATTGGTATAGAGAGCTTACCATAAATTGAGTTTGCAGGACTAGAGGTTACCGTTGATGAGTCAGTAAGTGGTGAGTGAATGTGAAGGCATAGGACATTAGTATAAACTCCTGTGGACTTTATAAACACTGTATGCTTAGGCTACATTAAACCTATAACTTTTTTCTTTCTTCAATAGTAAAATAACCTTAAATTATTATGTTTTTTATTATAAATTTTGAAATTTCTTTAATTTTTTTAATGTTTTGTAATAGCAGTAAAATACACATTTTGCAGTTGTACAAAAAATATCTTCTTTATAGTCTATTAACATTTTATTTTTAAAATTATTTTTTAAACTTTTTTTGTTAAAAATAAAGACACAAACACACACATTAGCTTAGGTCTACACAGGGTCAAGATCATCAATATCACTGTCTTCCACATCTTGTCCCACTGGAAGGTCTTTGGGGTAAATAGCATTCACCGAGCTGTCATCACTTATGATAACAATGCCTCCTTCTGGAACACTTCCCGAGGGACCTCTACTTTTTTGTACAGAGAATAAATACCCTCTAATAACAATGAGAATATCATATAGTAAACATATAAGCCAGCGACATAGGCATTTATTATTACAAAGAATTAACTTCTATACATAAGCGTATATGTTACACTTTTATTCGACTGGCTGTGCAGTGGGTTTCTTCACACCAGTACCACCACAAACATGTGAGTAATGTGTTGCACTACATTAGGAAGGCTATGATGTTACTAGGCAATAAGAAGTTTTTAGCTTTATTATAATCTAATGGAACCACCATTGTATTACATGGTTCGTGATTGATTAAAAATCATTATGTGGCACATGACTGTATAAAGGTATAGATATTTTCCCCTCACGATTTTTATAGTTTATTGGTTTGTGATATTACATAATATTACATTTATAATACACATAAAATTCATTTGTAGATAGTTTAAAGCACTGCATTTTTTTCACCTTCAAATTTTTTTATTTTAAAATTGTGGGGTACAATTCAGGGTTAGGTATACAAATATTCATTTTTAGGTACCCTTGTTGATGAGGTGCGCGCTCCCCATCCCCAGGCAGATTTCCACTACTGTCAATCCCACTTCCCCATCCCCTTATCCCCCAGTTTCCTGCTACTGTCAATCCTTTTCTTATAGTATTACAGTAGTTGTTCAAGATCCACTTATGAGTGAGAACATGTGATACTCAGTTCTTTGTTTCTGTGAAA
>CAUYQG010048798.1:0-14210 GCA_963574415.1 Tarsius wallacei | reverse complement strand
TTTTTTTTTTTTTGAGTTGGAGTCTCACTCTGTCACCCAGACTGGAGTGCAGTGGCCGCTCCTGGCCACCGCAGCCTTGACCTGCTGGGCTCTGGCAATCCTTCCGCCTCAGCCTTCCAAGTAGCTGGAACTACAGGCACGCGCTACCACACCCGGCTAATTTTTGATTATTGTAGAGATGAGGTCTTGCCAAGTTGCCCAGGCGGGTCTCGAATCTGCGGGCTCAGGCAATCCACTCACCTCAGCCTCCCAAGGTGCGGGATTACAGGCTGAGCCACCGAGCCCGGCTAGCACTACTTTCAAATAATTAATTTGAATTCCCTGGCATTGACTATATCAATATATCTATATCTGTATCTGAAATATATATGTGTATATCAAGACTGCTGATCTATTTCGGCCTTCTCAGGAGAAAACTGAGAGTTTCATAAAAGTTAAATTTCCAACATTGATCAAAAAAATAGAGTAATAAATGAAGAGCCTAATAAACAAAATTTTTTTCCTATAATGATTCAAAAGGTACTTTGAGTCTTATTGTCCCCTAAAGTCATATAACTCCTAGCTTATAGTCCAGATATGGAGTGGCCAGAGTTCATTTGTTTATTTATGCATTTAACAAACATTTATTGACCACCCCCTACATATCAGACATTTTTATAGGCCTTAGAGATTTAAGAATGAGCAATAAAAGATAACTTATCTGTCCTCAATGAATTTCTATTGCAATGAGGGAGACAGAAAAATACATTAGAAAATGAAGTGTATTCTGATAGTGATAAATGTCAAGGATAAAAATAAAAAGCAGAGAAGTGGGGCATAAAGTGTATGTATACTGTGGAGGCACAAAGGTCTCACAGAGAAGCTAACTTTTTAAATAAAGTTGGAAGAAAGGTAGGTTATGAAGATACTTGGGGAATATTCCTAGCTAGGGAACAGCAAGGACCTGAGCTGGAAGTGTGCCTGGTGTGTTAGTGGAACATAAGGAGACAGGTATGAACAGTGCAGAGAGAGCAGAGGAAGAGTAGCTAGAAGAAGTCAGTGGTAAATGGGGCAAGGGTCACATAAGATCTTAAAGACCTTGGTTTTTACTCTGAGTGGGATAAGAAGGGTTTAGAGCAGACGAGTGACACAAGCTAATTTATATTTGTGTTAAAAACAGATTGAAGGGAGAATGGGTATCATTAAGGAAACCATTAGGAGTCAATTGCAATAATACAGATAATGGCAGGGCGCGGTAGCTCATGTTTGTAATCCCAGAACTTTGGGAGGCTGAGATGGGAGAATTGCTTATGCCTAGAAATTTGAGACCAGTCTGGCTAACAATTTATTTCTCTACAAAAATTTTAAAAATTAGACAGGTGTGGTGGTGTGTGCCTGCAGTGTCGGCTACTTGGGGGAACTGAGGTGGGAGGATTGCCTGAGCCAGGAGGTTGAGGCTGGGTTGAGTCATGATTGTGCCACTGCACTCTAGCCTGGCTGATGAAGTGAGACCGTGACTCAAAAAATAAACAAACAAATAAATAAAAATCATTCAGGTAATGAATGACAGCTATAAGGACTAGGATTGGAAAGATGAGGCTGCTAAGAAATGGTCAAGCCCTGGGTATAGATATAAGATGCAGCCGATAGAATTTGCTTTTGGACCAAATGTGAAGTATGAGAGAAAGGGAGAAGTTAAGGGTGACATCAAGTTTCTTGACCTTAGCAACTGGAAACATGAAATTGCCACTGAGGTAGGAAAGACTGTAGGAGTTTGGGGTTGTAGGGTGTGGAAGATCGAGAGCTCAATTTGGACATGGTATGTTCAAGTTACCTATTAGACATTCAAGTAGAGAAGCTGACTAGCCAGGTGTGGTGGCTCAAGCCTGTAATCCCAGCACTTTGGGAGGCTGAGGCTGCCCGAGTCCAGGGGTTCGAGACCAGCCTGGGCAACTTGGTGAGACCTCGTCTCTAAAAATAAATTAAAAAATAAGCCAGGTGTGATAATGCGTGTCTGTTCAGCTACTTGGAAGGCTGGGGCAGAAGGATCGCCTAAGCCCAGCAGATCAAGGCAGCAGTGGCTGTGAGAGTGTCACTGCACTCCAGTCTGGGTGACAGAGTGAGACTCCAACTCAAAAAAAAAAAAAGAGAAGTCAAATGGGAAGTTGAACACAGATCCAGAGTTCTTGGGAGAACTCTATTGTCCACACGTCAGTTAGCAATGAGAGTCATTGGCAACAAGATTTAAAGTTGCAAGACAGAGTAAGATCAACAAGGATATAAGGTATACCTTATAAAAGGATATAAGGTAGAGATATAAAAGGGAGGATTAAGTCAAGGATCATTCTAAATTAGAGGTTTTATTTATTTTTATTTTTATATAATCAATATTTTTTATTTTGATATTGTGGGGTACAGTTAAGGGTTAGGTATACAAATATGCTTCGTACAGGCACCCTTGTTGATAAGAGGTGTCTCCCCGTAAATGAGATGTTTTAAAAATGAAGGTAGGCCGGGCTCAGTGGCTCAGCCTGTAATCCCGTGCTTTGGGAGGCCCAGGTGAGTGAATTGCCTGAGCCCGCGGGATGGAGACCCACCTGGGCAACTTGGTGAGACCTCATCTCTACAATAAATCAAAAAATTAGCCGGGCGTGGTAGCCTGTGATTCCAGCTACTTGGAAGGCTGAGGCGGAAGGATCGCCAGAGCCCAGCAGGTCGAGGCTGCGGTAGCTGGGAGCGGCCACTGCACTCCAGTCTGGGTAACAGAGTGAGACTCCAACTCAAAAATAAAAATAAAAAAAAAATAGGAGAAATAGAAGTGTGATTTTTCTCCTAATGGAGCTGATGCAATAGAGAGGGAAATGTTCATAATACAGAAGAGAAAGAGGAAGAATTGCTGAAATAATGTCTCCTTGAGTAAGAGAAAGGATAAAGGAGAAACATGGGAAATCCATCTGCAGTTCCAGAAAAGAAGTTACAGATGCAGGATGGTGGGCAGATAATTCTCTTTTGATTTAATAAAGCTGTTTCAGAAAAACAGGAAGCAGTTCAGCAGCTGGCAGTGAAGGTTAGGAAGGAATTATTGAAAGTATAAGGTAAGGGAGCCGGGCTCGGTGGCTCAGCCTGTAATCCCGCGCCTTGGGAGGCTGAGGTGAGTGGATTGCCTGAGCCCGCAGGTTCGAGACCCGCCTGGGCAACTTGGCAAGACCTCATCTCTACAATAAATAAAAAAAAACCCAGCCGGGTGTGATAGTGCACGCCTGTGGTTCCAGCTACTTGGAAGGCTGAGGCGGAAGGATCGCTGGTTCCCAGCAGGTCGAGGCTGCGGTGGCTGGAAGCAGCCACCGCACTCCAGTCTGGGGTGACGGAGTGAGACTCCAACTCAAAAAAAAAGAAAAAAGGAAGTATAAGGTAAGGGGAGAAAGAGAAAGTAGTTGTCGTATAGGGGAAAGTGAATCTACAAGGAAAATGTAGTGTGATTTTCATGTAGTATTAACTGAGACTCAGAAAGGTAAATATCTTGACTAAGGTTATTTATCTAGCAACAGAATAAGAAGTAAAACTCATATCTCTCAACACATGACTCTTTGTCCATTTTTTTTTTCTATGTACTCTATAACATAGAAGACATTTATCTAAGAAGTTTGCAGGAGAAATGCAAAATTCATATCCAAGTAAAACTAAAGTCTATTTAAATCATGCACAAATCATCAATGTTTTTTATATATTTAGAGTCTATTTCACAGCTTTAAGTTATGGAGTATGCCAAGTGAAGAAGAGAAAGGAAACAGTAATACAACAATTCAACCAAATCCTGCCTCTGCCCCATCCCTACCTCCCCAACATGCACACAAAAGATGCTTTTTCTCTAAACATGGAGCTTATTTAGTTAAAATTGCTGAGTTTTCAATTGGAGGAAATTTATCCTGAGTTATGAAAGTAACTATCTTAATTCTCTACTAGTAAACTATCTTAGAAAATTAATTTTTAAAAAGTCGATTAAGATCAATGGTGGTTTACTTGGGGAGACAGTTTTTGTTTTTTTGATTGGAAAATATAGTTTATTTAGAAAGTAAATTGGAGAAGGAGAGAAAGGAGATTCACCTCCCCAAGGTTGGGGGAAGGGGGCAAAGCTTAGAAAAACATGGCCCAGCCAGAGCTCAAAGAGCCACATGATTGGGCCGGGGCTTAACAAAAGCATGGCAGAGGGGTGGGAGTGGGGCAGTTTCTAACGCTAAATTTTTAGAGTATCTACTATGTTACAAATCTCTGAAAGGTAGTAGAGTCCTATCTTACATTAAATGTCAAGTGTAGTCAATAAAATGATTAGAATTCCAAGCAATAAATTTGACTTCTGTCTTGCCTAATTGTGTTGAATTTATTGTGCTGAAATTTCCTATACTTAGGACACCCGTTAAGGAGAAGAAGGGAATCATGCTAATTAAAGCAGGTAAATGACAAAAATGTCATTTATCATTTGCATTACGAAGGCAGAGGTCTCTTGTTCTTACTGATTCTGAATAAAATATTCATCCTATTCAGCACGATCACTTCACATTCCTCACTTTAGTGTCTGCCTTTCTGACCTGGGACTTGGTGATTAGAGCATCAGGAGGACCAAAGGTTAAGAGCCTTACTTGTGATTGCTGATGCTTGTCACGTAAGAAACACCAACATTTCAACACAAGATGCAGGAGGAAAATAATTTGCCATGTGAAAAAAGTCGTTATTAGAAAGCAAAGAGAGTGATGTGAGATAGTTAGGGGGATAGTATTGACAAAGATATGACCCAGGATGAAATATAAATGATAATTTAATTTATAATTATTTATTCTTCAAATGGTTATAATCATTTTCTTTTTTTTTTAATTTCTATTTTTTTGAGTTGGAGTCTCACTGTCGCCCAGACTGGAGTGCAGTGGCCGCTCCTGGCCACCACAGCCTCTACCTGCTGGATTCCGGCGATCCTTCCGCCTCAGCCTTCCGAGTAGCCGGAATTACAGGCGCGCGCTACCACGCCCGGCTATTTTTTTTTTATTTGTTGTAGAGATGAGGTCTCGCCCAGTTGCCCAGGCGGGTCTCGAACCCGCGGGCTTAGGCAATCCACTCACCTCAGCCTCCCAAAGCGCAGTATTACAGGCTGAGCCCCTGAGCCCAGCTGGTTATAATCATTTTCAATGAAAATGGGGAAAAAAGCTAACTTGCTTCCCGAAAAAATGTAACATTATTTTAGGTGAGTACTATTTTTAGCTGCTAAATACCAGGATGTTTAAATGTCAGATTCATTTGCCAGAAAATTTAAATGAATGTTTCGTATCATTAACATTCAAAAGGTAACTTGACATGTTGCAAGATCTTACCTACTTTTACATTATTTCAAAGAAGATTATGTAAACAAAACAATATTTTATTTAATATAGATGCAATTAACTTAATAGAAAAGAAAACAAGATAACATTTTAAAAATTACACATCCAGCACAAATTATGCATTGGATGAATGGCTTTATGTTGCCTAAAACTGCTTTAAGCTATTCAAAATTTGGGCCATTCTGATGCTGACAGTTTATGATACATTTATCAGAACTCAAGTCAATCTAGTAGATAACATTCAGAAGCAAACAGCAAATACTAGATTTGATTATAATTATCACTATGTTTTGTTTCTTTCTTTCTTTCTTTTTTTTTGAGTTGGAGTCTCACTCTGTCGCCCAGGCTGGAGTTCAGTGGCACACTCATGGCCACCACAACCTCGAACTGCTCTACTCAGGCGATCCTTCCACCTCAGCCTTTCAAGTAGCTGGCACTACAGGTGCACACCACCACGCCTGGCTAATTTTTTGATTTATTGTAGAGATGAGGTCTCACCAAGTTGTCCAGGCTGGTCTCAAACCCCTGGACTCAGGCAACTCTCTAGTCTCAGTCTCCCAAAGTGCTGGGACTACATGCTTGAGCCACTGCGCCTGGCCCAACATTGTGTTTTCAATTTAATAGTCTCACATATGTAAATAGGAAGGTACATACACAACATTTTCAAAGTAATAGAATAGAAGCATCTACACAGTATTTAAGTTCATAAATAAAGGGTAAATAAGCCGGGCTCGGTGGCTCAGCCTGTAATCCTGTGCCTTTGGGAGGCTGAGGTGAGTGGATTGCCTGAGCCCGCGGGTTTGAGACCTGCCTGGGCAACTTGGCGAGACCTCATCTCTACAATAAATAAAAAAAATCAGCCGGGTGTGGTAGCGTGCGCCTGTAATTCTGGCTACTCGGAAGGCTGAGGTGGAAGGATCGCCGGGAGCGGCCACTGTACTGGAGTCTGGGCGACAGAGTGAGACTCCAACTCAAAAAAAAAAAAACCAAGGGTAAATATAAGGATATTCAATTACTTTCCTAGATTCAATAGTCATTGTTTTGATTCCCAAAGTCCTAAAAATTCAATGGTCACTGATTACATAGATCAAGGGATGCCCATTTTGATCTATAGCATTAACTTACTGGCCAGGAATCTGAGCCATGGTCATAAATATGCAAGTAGACATGAAATGGTTAACCACACAATCACAGAGGGCAGTTATTAGACCATTTAAAATACACCTTCTGCTTCTGGGAGGAAGTGGGGAGAAGGAGATAGTGAGATATGAGAAATGACTAAGGGGGTTCCTATACAATTAAGGATGAGAAGAGAATATGGCTTTCTTGAAATTTGGATTTGGGTTGTTGCTAGGCTCTCTTACTAGTTAAGGATTCATTCCTATACACGCCTTTAACAAAATTACATATTGCTACAAGCTGTGGACTTTGAGAGTCACACTCAAAGAGTTGAAAATTAATTTTGAAAATGTCAAGGTCCTGCTATACGTTTTTGCTTCAGTGAAAGACTAAACTGTGTTGTTCATTTCTAAGTGTGTTTAGTTCTTCTCGACTAATCCTTTGGTTCACCTTATAAACGCTAGAGCCAAAATAGTTCCAGGTATCATTACGGAGAGGAACTGATACAGGGACCCACTGATGTCCCTCCATGTTGCCACAGTCCTTAGAGAAGGTCATGGCAGGGATTCAAGTGCTCCTGTACATTCCTGAGCACATTACTAAGAGACCCCCTTGTCTTCTATGCGCTCCCAGTAAGTAGTTTCAGGGGAATCCTCGCCAGCAGACTATGCCCAAATATGTAAATCCCTATTTACTCCCTTTCTTAACAGTAATAGGTTTGAAAAATATAGTATCATTGTAATCAATGTCTTGTGATTTGCATAACTTTTTTGGTGTGTACCTGTATCCTCCCCGCCCCCCGCCCCGCTGAGGGGTGGGGGTAGGCTGAGGTAGGAGGATTACCTGAGCCCGGGTGGTTGAGGCTGCAGCGAGCTGTGATCATGCCACTACACTCCAACCTGGGCAACAGAGTGAGATTCCAACTCAAGAAAGAAAGAAAGAAAGAAAGAAATATAAGTCATATATTCCATATTACACATGTCTTAGACCTTGTAAACTTCCTTTACGTTAAATGCCACTACCAGCCAGGCTTGGTGGCTCAGCCTGTAATCCCAGAGCTTTGGGAGGCTGAGGTGAGTGGATTGCCTGAGCCCACGGGTTCGAGACCCGCTTGGGCAACTTGGCGAGACCTCATCTCTACAATAAATCAAAAATTAGCCGGGTGTGGTAGTGTGCGCCTATAGTTCCAGCTACTTGGAAGGCTGAGGCGGAAGGATCGCCGGAGCCCAGCAGGTTGAGGCTGCAGTGGCTGGGAGCAGCCACTGCACTCCAGTCTGAGTGACAGAGTGAGACTCCAACTCAAAAAAAAAAAAAAAAAGTCACTACCTAAATGCAAAATGCAGCTTCAACTTAAGTTGTATACAATGCTCTGTTGGTCACTTGACTAATGCATAGGTACCAACAACTCTGGACTATAAAAGTGGACTGCAAAGCCTGAAGCGAGAGCAGAACCGTTTTAGAAAAACTTTGAATAGCTGGGCTCGGTGGCTCAGCCTATAATCCCAGCACTTTGGGAGGCTGAGGTGAGAGGATTGCCTGAGCCCGCGGGTTCGAGACCAGCCTGGGCAACTTGGTGAGACTTCGTCTCTACAATAAATCAAAAAATAACCCGGGCATGGTAGCGTGCACCTATAGTTCCGGCTACTTGGAAGACTGAGGTGGAAGGATTGCTGGAGCCCAGCAAATTAAAGCTGGGGTGGCTGTGAGTGTGCCACTGCCCTCCAGCCTGGTCGATGGAGTGAGACTCCAACTCAGAAAACAAAAACAAACAAACAAACAAAAAAACTTCGAGTCCAGTTCTGCTCCCTGGATTCGAACTCAGAAATAAACTTTTTTCTACCAGTTTCCTGCCCCTTTGATTTATTGGTATCAAGGGGAGCAACCAAACGTTACTTGGACCATAATAGAACCATACACTTAGAATCACTGCACGTGGAGTGAAATCCAGAATGCATGGCCTACTTTAAAACCATGTCCCATTGGGGCCTGTCCTGCCTGCATGGGCTACACGTTTCATTCTCAAGTGTAAACTTGTATAATGTTTTGTGCGGCAAATAGCTGTTTACCTAGTGGAGTCTCACTCTGTCGCCCAGACTGGAGTGCAGTGGCTGCTCCTGGCCACCGCAACCTCGAGCCACTGGGCTCTGGTGATCCTTCTGCCTCAGCCTTCCAAGTAGCTGGAACTACAGGTGCGCACTATCACACCCGGCTAATTTTTTGATTTATCGTAAAGATGAGGACTCACTAAGTTGCTCAGGTGGGTCTCGAACCCGTGGGCTCAGGCAATCCACTCACCTCAGCCTCCCAAGGCGCGGGATTACAGGCTGAGCCACCGAGCCTGGCTTGAAAGAGATATATTGCTTTCACAGTTTTGATGTTAAAAATAAACAAATGAACAATAATAAAAACGTGTGGAGTGACAGTATAGCGGTTTCCGAGCCCTGACTCTGAAGCCAGTCTTCCTGGTTTGAGTCCTGGGTCTTCCTCTTACAAGCTGTGAGCCTTAGTAGGTTACCTTACATCTTAATGTCTCAGATTTCTCATCTACATGAAGGGGATAATAACCTCATAGGGTTCTTGTGAGGATTAAATGTGCTAATTCATGTAAAATGTTAGAACAGTGTTTTACACCATAGAAAACATTCAATAAATGTAATCCAAAATAGGCTTGAAGAAATATATAAACAAATAAAAATTTTTCCATCTTTATAATCTGTTACTGGACACCGTAAAATAGAGTAAGCATTCCTAAGGAGTCTTAGGGTTTATCATTAACTATAAAATATAATATTTGTATTTGGGCTTTGTTCAGCAGATATTTATTGACCATATACTATGTGTCACACTATGTCTTAGGCACTACAGGTACATAAAGCACTGGTATAGAAATATAAGTCATTGCTGGATGTAGTGGCTCACACTTGTAATCTCAGCACTTTGGAAGACTGAGGTGGGAGGATTGCTTGAGCACAGGAGTTTGAGATCATCCTAGGCGATATAGCGAGACCCTATCTCTACAAAAAATAAAAAAATTAGCTGGTCTAGTGGTGTGTACCTGTATTCCTCCCCAACCCCCGGGGTGGGGATAGGCTGAGGTAGGAGGATTACCTGAGCCCGGGTGGTTGAGGCTGCAGTGAGCTGTGATCATGCCACTACACTCCAGACTGGGCAACAGAGTGAGATTCCAACTCAAAAAAAAAAAAAAAAGAAAAAGAAAAAAAGAAATATAGGTCATATATTGCATATTACACATACCTATACAAAACGCATAGGTGGCACATGTGCCTGTGAGGATACTAGTCATCACCTGTTCTATTCACTGAATTTCTGTTTTGTGTTTGGTTATTTACTTGGAAGTTCTGTGTGTATTACTTTTGAAAAACTTATATGATCATCATTTTCACCCTGAGGAAGTAGAGGTTCAAATAGGTTAAACAGCTTTCTCAAGGTCTGCAGAGTAAGTGACAGAGCTGGAATTCAAACCCAGGTCATTCTGACTCCAAAACTGGGGCTTTTCTACTCCTTGATACTGCTTTGACTCTTATCTGCTAAGTGCCAGTGAATTTATATATTTCAAAAAATTTGGTTGGATTCCACTGAATACAGACTGCATTATTTACATCCTGAGGGATTTCAAAGCTAGAAAGTTAGCACTTAACACATAACTACTTTATGGCCCAAAGTGGTCCTAAAAATGTTATAGACATGAGCTAGAAACTGGAGGTGGCTTCCAAGATAGCCAGTAAAAATATAATTATATGGACACCCACTGTATGGGAAAGCAAAGTGTCTTTACATAAAGGCTGATATGATTAGATGGAACATTTCAGTGATGGGTGGCAAAGGTGAAGAGATATTAAATACTTTGTAGAGGCTGGGTGCGGTGGCTCAGCCTGTAATCCCAGCACTACGGGAGGCCAAGGTGAGAGAATTGCCTGGGCAATTCTGGGTTCGAGACCAGCCTGGGCAACTTGGTGAGACCTTGTCTCTACAATAAATCAAAAAATAAGCTGGGCGTGGTAGTGTGCGCTGTAGTTCCAGTTATTTGGAAGGCTGAGGTGGAAGGATCGCCTAAGCCCAGCAGGTCGAAGTTGTGGTGGCTATAAGTGTGCCACGGCACTCCAGCCTGGGTGACCGAGACTCCAACTCAAAGTAGATAAATGCTTTGTAGACTCTGCATCAGGGATTCTGATGCCTTGTGTTGATCTCCGGGTTGCTTAAGGGAGAAAATTTCATGAAGGAGAATTCAGGGCTTCTTAGAAAGTTTCTCTGACTTCACACACACACTTACACTCACATACACATTCTTTCCTCATCAGTCTGTGATGCCTGAAGTTCCTTAACAGAACCTTGCCCCCCTTCTTCCCTACCTCCTCCACCTCTGTGTTTGCCTTGTTTTGTTTCCCCTCACTTCCTGTAACCACCTGTAGATGAACTGGTGTCAGGTCATCTGTACTGAGTACTGATCACCATGTCTGCTTTCCTATTGACTTCAGTCAATGCAAGGAGGAAGCTAACATCCGTGTTTACTAGCTATGAGCTAAGGATATAATTATTATAGAATTTAGGTTAGGAAATGGTTATATGGCGATAATCATAAAGAAATCTAAGTTCAAATAACTTTTTTTTTTTTTTTTGCTGGCTATAAATACCTTGTCTTTTTTGGGAGAAAAAGATTATGAAGCTCTTAATACAAAATTCTGTAACCTAACAAGTCTCCTGACTGGGCATGGTGGCTCAAGCCTGCAATCCCAGCACTTTGAGAGTCCAAGGCGAGAGGATTGCCTAAGCTCAGGGGTTTGAGATCAGCCTGGGCAACTTGATGAGACCTCATTTCTACAATAAATACAAAAATAATAATAATAATTAGCCAGGCACGGTGGCGTGTGCCTGTAGTTCCAGCTACTTGAAAGGCTGAGGTGGAAAGATTGCCTAAGCCCAGCAGGTGAGGCTGCAGTGGCCGTGAGCATGCCACTGCACTCTAGCCTGGGCAAGAGGTTGAGACTCCAATTCAAACAAAACAAAACAACAACAACAAAAACAGTCTCCCTGTTCCCCATCAATTCTGCCTACCACTTCCAGACTAATCTTCTGAATTTGCCACCCCTATTGGTTCATCTCTCATGTATTTCTGTCTCGAATTAGTCCAGCCTTCTTGGGCTGCCATTTAATGCTGTCCACTTTCATGCCTCACACTCCTTTCCACATCATATTCTATTACCCCACAGAAATGTGCATCCCTCTCCATTCCCTGTCCAGTTCCTCAGTGGACTGGATCTCTTGATCTTTAAGCTTACCAAGGTGTTCTCTTTTCACACCTTTGCAGATCAGGGCTCAGGCTGCTCCTATTCTCTAGTCACATTTACCCAAATCTACTGGTCTTTACAGCACAATACAGCACAGATGAAGTCATACACTAGTTATACACGAACCCCAGCTCTGCTGCTTGGTGTCTGGGCAATCTGGAGTGGATTACTTAGTCTCGCCAAGTCTCTGTTTCCTAATCTGTAGAACAAGGAGGATGTAGGAGTCTATCTCACAGGTTTGCTTTGAAGATTAAGTAAAATGATTCATGTAAACTGCTTAGTCCAGTGCTTGGCATATAGTAAGGTAACTTAAAAAATTAAATATCGCAGGACTTGGTGGCTCAGCCTGTAATCCCACGCTTTGGGAGACTGAGGTGAGTGGATTGCCTGAGCCCGCCTGGGCAACTTGGTGAGACCTCATCTCTACAATAAATCAAAAAATTAGCCAGGTGTGGTAGCGCGCGCTTATAGTTCCAGCTACTTGGAAGACTGAGGCAGAAGAATCGCCGGAGCCCAGCAGGTTGAGGCTGCGGTGGCCGGGAGCGGCCACTGCACTCCAGTTTGGGCGACAGAGTGAGACTCCTACTCAAAAAAAAAAAAAAAATTAAGTATCACAGTTTCAACCCTACTTCCTATGCTGATCACTTTGGTTTTGATTATATTCCTCTTCTTTTTACTTGTAGTATGACCTGCAATTTCATTATTTATATCATGATTTAGGCTGTTTACCATTTTGCAATATAATCTTTTTAGAGATATGATTGTTGAACTTTTGGTGGAGAAGAGACTATAAGATAGATGCTTTCAAAGGCTGCAGAAAAAGTACACTTCAAAGGACATGTTCACTTATTTTCACGGATTGAATGGTTAAATGCTTCATTCTTTCAATCAGTAGATATGCATTGGATATCTAATATATTCAGACACAGAGATGAATCAGAAATATTCTGACTTAAAGAAGAGAATAAGAAGTACATAAATTACTATGACACAAAATAAAAAGTCTTAAGAGACTATCTAGCCGGGCTCAGTGGCTCAGTCTGTAATCCCAGCGATTTGGGAGGCCGAGGTGAGTGGATTGCCTGAGCCCACGGGTTCGAGACCTGCCTGGGCAACTTGGCGAGATCTCATCTCTACAATAAATCAAAAAATTAGCCAGGCATAGTAGCGTGCGCCTGTAGTTCCAGCTACTTGGAAGGCTGAGGCGGAAGGATCGCCGAAGCCCAGCAGGTCGAGGCTGCAGTGGCCAGGAGCAGCCACTGCACTCCAGTCTGGGTGACAGAGTAAGACTCCAACTCAAAAAAAAAAAAAAGAGAGACTATCTAGATTAATGTACAATATGGTTCAGAAGATAGACAGCAACTGGAAGGTCTCCGGAGGAAGAAGTCTTGAGCTGCCCTGGAAGGCATGTTGTATGTATTGATTGGAAATTGAGAGGGGAGAAGAGGACAGCTGAGTGGCAAAGGGTGCATTCCAATTAAGGCATATGCATGAGCAAAGGACTGTGGGTGCAGAGAGCAAGTACCACAGTGAACAGCAAAGGAACAGCAATTCAGATTGGGGCATCCAAACTCTTTCAAAATTTGCCTTACCCCCTTGGGCTTTCTTTTAATTAGTATAACTTTGTTTTGACTTCAGAGGCTTCAGCAAATGCCTTTGTTTTCCAGCTGTTTTTATTTATTTATTTATTTTTGTTGTTGTTGTTGTAGGACTTTAATTTAGAGTGGTTTTTCCCTGTATTCATTGTTGAACAAATTACACTCATGCTGCTGTACTGACACCCTACCTGCTTCTCTTAGAAGTGACTTCCCTCTCTCTTGGAGAGGTTCCTGTTGACACACAATTACAGAATGTTAGATGGGATCTTGGGGGGCTTCGTGCTCACAGTGGTTTCACTTATTATTATTATTTTTTGAGTTGGAGTCTCATTCTGTCACCCAGACTGGAGTGCAGTGGCACGCTCCCGTCACCGCAGCCTCGACATGCAGGGCTCCGGCAATCCTTCCCCCTCAGCCTTCCGAGTAGCTGGAACTACAGGCGCGCGCAACTGCGCCCGTCTAATTTCTGATTTATTGTAGAGACAAGGTCTCGCCAACCTGCCCGAGGGGTCTTGAACCCGTGGGCTCAGGCAATCCACTTGCCTCGGCCTCCCAAAGTGCTGGGATTACAGACTGAGCCACCGAGCCCGACCCATAGTGGTTTTAAATGAAAAGATATTTCTGCAGTAAAGTTTATATTAAGAGGCTTGAAAATGAGAGGCTTGAAAACTGTTTTGTTATAAGAGTGTCTGCTATGGTTTGTGCTATAATTGCTGTAAAGAAAACGTTTGCTATATTTTATAAACTCTTACCTCACGTTCCTTGTATTTTAAATCCTACCTCAGGCTCCGTAAGACTAGGCACATGTCAGGTGCCTGGTAGTGACTGTAAAGTTATAC